>SNQJ01S0046680.1:47265-60691 GCA_010110895.2 Picea sitchensis | reverse complement strand
GGGATTTCACCTTGGCTTTTCCCGATGGAATATCTCCCTCGCAGTTTCTGTCTGATCTGACGACCCTCGTTCTTTCGGGAAATTTGAATGAGATCCTGTGGTTGTGGATCTCTGTCTTCCTTCTCTTCTGCACGCCAACTCCTCTATTGCCATCAATGACAACAACCATCAATACACATTCGTTGCTTGTTCAATATTTGCCAACAAGAGAAACTTCCAATGATTAGAGAAAGATTTCGATGATATTAGAGGGTTGTTATATGATGTTATCAACAAGTATTATAACATCCAAAGGGATGTAGTAAAAAATTTCTATAGTAGTAAATTCTAACCATATAAATAAGCAAGTAAACCATCCAAGAAATACCCAATAACTAGTAGAATAATCACCAAGGATTACAAGTAAATTTTAGTGGAAGAATAGTGAGTAAATGAAGAGATTTAGATGAGTTTGCGGAAACCCTAATGGCTGTAGAATTATTTTATAACAATAACAAGAATTATTTTTTCAATCAAGATGCCTCAAGGGCACAAGAAATCCTTAAGCATGGGGAATAATTTTCAAATTAGACAATTGAAAAATCTCAACTTTTCACGTATGCCATTGCAATGATTTTATATCTCCAATGCAAGTAGATTAGTTCCTTATCAATTGGGTTGTTGAGCCTCTTGTGTAAGTGATAGGTTTGTTACTTCTCTAGGAGTGTAAACATTTTTACTCCCTATAGAAAACAAATCTAGCAAGGTGAATCTAGGAGGGTTTAAGCCTTTTTACTCCCTATAGAAAAAAAATCTAGCAAGGTAAATCTAGGTGGGTGTAATCCTTTTTAATCCTCCTAGCAACCTTAGCAATAACTTATTCATTGAAAAAATGATATATATTGGTGGACTGTGTATTCCCTTATAATCATCCAAGGGTTTATACAAGAATAACCATGAAACAAGAAGAAATAACAACAATCTGCATAATATTCCTTACCAATTCCAATAGATAGCAAGTAAAACCATTCTCTACCAAGATATTCCACCACAAAGAAATAACAAAGCATCCAAGAGGTAGCACCTAGTTTTTCATCACCAAAAGACAAGTACTAGCATCCAAAAGAGACCAATAAGAGATAATTCTCCTTGCCCAAGTACGGTGAAAATTTCAGCCAACAATATGTAATTCTCAAGTGTGTTATGTTCCAAATGAAAAAGGGGTGACCTTTATTTATATGAGGTTGCGAAAAACCCTTTGTCCAAAATTTAAAATGTCAACATGAAATTAGGGAGGCCAACCTCCTCTTTTTTTCCATTTACATCTTAAAATTGAATACGACATAAAATAAAACCCTAAATGATGACATCATAACCCCTAGGGGTAATATTTTGGCATAATGAGAAAGACATTGAGGTTATTTAGGGATATGTTGGGGATAAAAAGGCCATATATTCATGTGCAAGTGTATTCCTTCATCTATATGTTCCAAATCATCATCTAATCATCCAACATCACTAAACCCTATCCCTCCAAGCATGACGTCGTACTCTAGGAAATGGCGTTTTGAGCCTCCAAGGATAAATGTTGAGCAAAGTGGGTCTAGTTTCCTTCTCCAAGGTGTCCTCATATGCCTCCAAAGGAAAAATTCATCATATATATTGTCCCCAATGTGTCCCAAGATAAGGGGGTGCAACATCCAATCTGTGGGATTCATGTCCTAAACGAAGGTCCAATTGACCTTGGGCCTTCGTGATCAAACTTTCACCTGTCAAGGTCCTGTAAAGACAAACAAGTACACCCTCCAAGGGTCCAAAAGTCATAATATCATTCTAAGTAATCCATATATACTAAAATAACCACCCAAACATGTGCATAAAATCCCTCCTTTTCAAAATAAAAAAATGCTCAAAGACCTTATACAATTTACCAAATTTAGATATGGGAGGGGTGTCATAATGCCCTATTGGGTGAACCAGTTCCTCAAGTAAGGTATTTTCCCAAGGAGAAGCCTTTCTAAGTCATGTAGTGAATGTGAGTTGGATGGGGTTAGACTTCTAGGTATGGGGTTTCATGACATACAAGGGATCATATTGTCTCATTTATGGGCTCCTTTGTTCAGGGATACCCACATCCTTATCCTCTTTTTTTTTAAGGAACAGTTTTGCAAGCCATTTTATTAGCGATTCATTTTGCATGTGCCACCAAGTTGAAGATAATAAGTGGAAATGAAAAGGAAATGCATATCCCACATACTCTCTACCTTGGTTTGCATGCATTTCCAAGTTGAAGACTATTAGTACTATATTTGTTCTTGCAATTAAATGAAGAATGACTGGAGTTATAAGAAGGGTATTTTCCCAAGGAGAAGCCTTTCTAAGTCATGTAGTGAATGTGAGTTGGATGGGGTTAGACTTCTAGGTATGGGGTTTCATGACATACAAGGGATCATATTGTCTCATTTATGGGCTCCTTTGTTCAGGGATACCCACATCCTTATCCTCTTTTTTTTTAAGGAACAGTTTTGCAAGCCATTTTATTAGCGATTCATTTTGCATGTGCCACCAAGTTGAAGATAATAAGTGGAAATGAAAAGGAAATGCATATCCCACATACTCTCTACCTTGGTTTGCATGCATTTCCAAGTTGAAGACTATTAGTACTATATTTGTTCTTGCAATTAAATGAAGAATGACTGGAGTTATAAGGTAGAGATTAAGTGCATTAGCAGTAGAAATTTGAGCTTCAAGAGCCTCTGCACAACTCAGATTCATTTTTTCCTAAGGAAGAATGAATAACCAACAAGAAAATCCATTCCCTTGTGTGCATAAGGCATAAATTAATCCCTCAGGTGCTTGTCAGAGTCCAAAAGGGGCTTGTTGCACATGAAAAAGGGGCCTAAGTCAATTAGACCAGGATTCTATCTTGAGATTATATCATTTTGGGATTTTTCTGGACCCCGAGAGATAGACAACTTATATCACGTCCCGTGACTGCCCTTTTAAATCAACAATCGTCGGAGTTCCTCTAGTGACCTAGCTCCCAAGAACTATGATGGGTGCACCTCCGATGAACGATCCAGATTTTATAGGTTGCATAAGTCGTGCTCCCGAAAATATTAGTGGCCTATATATACTCTCAAGTATTAAATATCCATAGCCAAGTGTTGTGTCAGCTTGCCAACAGAGCATTTCCAGAGCCAACCAGCAACCACCATGTGGACATGTGGAATCCATCAGATACACAGGTGAATATGTCAAATCCGTGTGACACATATCCTACTTGGAGGCCACATTAGCACCCTCATGGGCTAATAGAAATTCTCCATGTGCCATGATGATGTCAACATAATATTTATTCTGTCGTACCCGATCTTGGATTTTAGTCAAGCTATATCAGAGACTCTCCTTGCATCAATGATAGATCAATGATAGATACCAGGTTGGGGTCGTCTTCAGGAAAATGAAAAGAGAAGCCCCTGAGGAAAGTTTTCACATTGTCTATGATGACGTCATCATCGACAAAATGAAAAGAGCTTATAGCTTGGCATGCCAATGAGGCATTGTCAGAACCAATCTATAGCTTCCATGTGGACAGGTGGAACCCACCAAACACACCCTGAAGCATATCAAATTTGGCTGACATGTGTCTTATCTTTTTTCCAGATCAACATCAATGCACACGAGTGAGAAGGCACCACGTGTCAAAGATGATATCAACATGAAAACATTTTCCTTAGACAAATTATTTTTTTAACCATGGTTATATCAACAACTCTTAGTTATTTCCAAGGTCCTAATCAATGATCCAGATCTGTTGTACCAGAATTTCAGAGTCCCCTCGTTCGACTCTAGTTTGATGTCCAGACCCTGACCACTCTAATGGGACACCCCCGATGAATGGCCTAGATTTTATTAATCTTGCCCCTCTCGATTGATGGTCTAGATCTCGCAACAACCCTTTGGCAAAACCTTGTCAAAACCAATCAAATGTTTCTCTGTGGATAGGTGGAACCCCCTAAAGGCACCCCAAAGAATATCAAATTTGGGTGACACGTGTACTACCTGTATTCCATATTAACATCAACATGGGAGAATAAAGGGTGACCTATGTCTAGGATGACAACATTAGGACAATATTTTCCTTATTCGTTTTTTGGTTCTTGGTAAAGGAAGATTGACGAATCTCATGCATCATCAGACCTCCCTTCGCAACTCCATATCAACGGTCAAGATTCAAGCTTGGAATTCTCTCATCAAATTCTTGTTTGAATCCTAGACCCCGATCACTTTGATGCTTGTGACTCTGCAAAATGGTCCAGATCTCATTATAGCTCAGATTGACGGTGTAAATGTAATATCAGAGATCCTTCTTCAGAGTATTGTTTGAAGCCTAGACCTTGATCTCTCTGATGGGTATGACTCCGATCAACAGTCCAAATTTGATAAAGTTGATCTGACTAATGTTGAGTTTTATGCCTTTGCAGACCTTTTATTTCTCTGATGGAATACTAACAAAATTTAAATTGAGTTCAATGGAGCAGGCCTGCATTCAAAGTATCAACGGTTGAGATTGATCAACGAATCTGATCTGTTAACTACTGAGTTCCACGCTTTTGTAAATTTGATTTCAAGCATTTAGCCAACACAAAAATGTTTGTAGGTGTTTTAAGGGGGGAAATGGAAACATTATTTCAGCCTGTGAATATCTAGTTGATTCATATCTCATGCATAATAGAAATCCAATAGGTGAGAAGAATTTATTTAATTTTTACCAGAGAAAAACCCCTCAAAAACAAAGAAGTTGGAAAAAGTTTCAAGAAGCAAGAAGTGGTTTCAATAATACATTTAGGGCACGTGAGAGAGGAATAAAAGAGAAATAAGGAACCCATTTTCATGGTCAGCACTTTTGGGAATTTAATAGTTTCTTACAACCAGATTTGTTTGACCAGAAACCTTGAGCATAGTCAGTTGATAATTGCAAAAGGAAACTAGAGATTCATCTCCCGCGTTTAAGTTTCAGTCTTTAATTCTTTCCTTACATTATTTTTGTTATTTTAATGCATCTCCTCCCACTTTTTATTTTCTTGTATCATATCTGATATATACAATCTCAAGCAACAATCCATTTACCATATTCATTATTACTGTATGATGTCTAGTAATGACACACAATTGATTTCCTCTAAATGTATGCCCAATTCTTGTCATTTTCTTTGTGCATATAAATGATATGCATAGTGTACCTCCATGTATTTGAATGTGTGAAGATGTTAACCTTTTGAAGCATGCTTTTATTTATTTGTGTGCAACAGTTAAAGCTGCTAAATTCTTAATTGTTCAACACGATGTTCTTTTCCATAGGCTACATGATACATTTTTTTTTGTTTTTGACCAAAATGGTTAATGGAGCTTTATTTTAAAAGAGCAGTGGTGAAGCCATTGGCACTGTTACATCTGAATCAGTTCCAATTCAACTGAACTATGACAAGGTCAGGAGGCTCTAACCGCTTTCCTGATTACAGTTTCTTAGATCTAGAAATCCTACTAAATCTTTAAGCTTGATATATGTGGAGGCGTCTATACAAAATGCCTACTTCGCAGAGTTATTTGAAGATATCTTTCTTGGTCGAGTCTTTAATTGACAAATTTCCTTGGACCCTCCTTCTTGGGCAAACCACACTCCAGTTGTCAGTCCCAGATCATCTTTTCCATTTGGGATTCTAGCTTGAGGACTCGTTCTTCAAAATCCTTCTTTGGGTCTTGGTTTTCATAACGAATCTAGTCCATAGCCTCTGTCAAAATGATTTTGGTCATTGTGATATCTTCACCTAGCATTTTGAGTCTTCACCTTGCCTCAACATCTAGATTTTGAAGGAAGTCATCTTGATTTTGCACAAAGTGTTTTATCCTCTTCAGTTCCTCCTCCACTGCCTTTAGTCTATCCTCCACTGACGGCTTGTTCCCTAAGCTTGATGCGATTTCTTCTTATTCTTCGCTTGACTGCCTTCTTCTACGTGGGTGTTTTACCTTTTCTGTTGGTGCTTTGGCTTTGCGTGGGCGATTTCCCTTTACCAAGATGCACTGGGGTTGGAATTTCTCCTTCTGGCCTTTTATTTTATCCCTGATTTTTGCCCAATTCAGGCTCAATTGATCCTAGGTGATTCGATGTATCCAACCGATTAGATCGGTCTTGCACAAGGCATGGGTCTCATGAGGGGACTTTGTCCTTCTCAACACTCGATTGGGTGTCTCTTCCTTCATCCCTGGCACCGATCATGTCTCTCCCTGTCATGTTTCAGGGTTTGTGAGTTGTTCGATCCCTTGCCATATCCTCTGCATCTTTTCTTTGCCAACATGCGCTCTTGTGTACTCATTATCCACTTTGACCAACCGTGATCTCCTCTTGCCTACCCAGGCCTTACCAGATTTCCATAATTGATGTGATTCCATTAACTTGGAGGTTTCCTATGCTTGAGAGGGCACCTTTTTTGGCTTTCGCATCTGATGGTGCATTCTTCTTTCGGAGAACATGGAACAATTGGCAGGTTCTCAGCCTTTCCAGTAGTAGTTGGATTTTCTCCAGTATGTGCTGGATTTTTTCTTTCTTGACCATGTTATGGAGGATCAGAGCTTGGATTATGAGTCTGGAGTCCCCTAGGATCACTAAATCTTTGACGTTTTTATTGATATCCTGGTTCAACCCTTGCCAAAGCGCTAGAGCTTCTTCTTTGTTATTTGTTTCTGCTCCCAATCCCCAGGCGTATGATAGTTCTAGCTGTCCATTTGGGCTCAGTAGGACCCCTCCTCTACCTGCCAGCCTAGGGTTTCCTTTGGAGGCCCCATCGAAGAACAGTATATGCGTGCTTCCTTGTTTTTTTCATTCCTCAAAGTCCTCCTCTTTCATCCGAATTTCCCACGTTTCTTGTCTTGACTCGTTGCCTGTTTTCTATGGTCGATCCTTGATATTGAAGATTTTAATCTAATACTCCTCTTTCAGCTCTAGGACTCTCAAGTTATTTACTTTGCATAAGTGCGGGGCACTTTCACCAATTAAGGACTTTATCTTAGTTGTGACTTGTGCTGGATTACTCTTGGACTTTCTGAATATTCTGGTGTTTCACTCCAGCCAGATCTTCCATAGGATTAATTTTGGAAGTGTTCTCTAGATGGTGGATAGTTGGGATTTTTTCATGACCCAGAAAGGACACAGGGATCTCCAATTTCAGAGAAGATTGTTGGTCTCTTGAGGTAGATCGATTGTTCCTGGCTTCAGTCCAAGGGATAAATGCCAGACCTCTTTAGCATACGAGCATTGCAAGAACAAATGTTCTTATGTTTCCTCTTCTTGTGTGCAGAGTAGACATATGGATGGGCCTTCCCACCCTCTCCTTCATAGATTTTCACCCGTTAGAATGCTCCTATGGGCTAGGGCCCATACAAACATATCTATATTTCGTATGGAATTTGTAGTCCAGATGGCTTTCCAGATTGTAGGGTTTGGTGGGACATGAGGAACAACCGTAAGGCTTTTATACCCTGTTGTTGTTGTGTAGCTTCCAGAGAGTTATCCCCAACCCCTCTTGTCTTTTTTCCTTTCTTTTATAAGGGATTTACCTTGTAAATAGCCCATCAAAGTTCTCCATTCCCCTTCAAGATCTTAGGGCCTATTGTTGGCTTCCCACCTGAGCCAAGATTTTTCCACGCCTTCAGTTTAGACCGAGATGCCCGAAAGGGTGGTGAGATCCTGGGCTCGCATCCAGGATTTTAGCCAATCTAATCCTTCCATCAAGCTTAAAGGCGGGTCCCCTAGTACTGAGTCTTCCCAAACATTAATTTTCTTTCTGTTCTCCGATATCCAGGTGAGGTTAGGCCTGAATAGCCTCAATGATTTTAGACACAAAAGGAATATAGGTGAACCATTTTCCATGGTTGTGGGTTGATCCAATCATTTTTTTCTCAGGCCTTGGAAGTACTTCTTCCAGATTGCTTGTTTGCTCCAAGTGGGTTTCCCCAAAACAAGTTTCCATAGTAGCTTGGCTCCTAAGACAAGGTTTTGGGAGTTGATGTCTTTGAAGTGGAGGTCGCCTGATGCTATTGTCTTGGTTACTTTCACCCAACTTATTAGGTGTAGCTTCCTCCCATTTTGCTTCCCTCCTTCCCACAGGAACCGTCTAAATAAATCTTCCATTTTCTAAATGATGGTTGTTGGGGTTAGTAACAATGAGCATTGATAGATCAGGATGATTGCTAATATCACTTTGATGAGAAAAACTTTACCAGCAAGGTTTAACCAATTTTCTCCCCAAGAGTTAATTCTTTATTTTAATTTGTCTATCAGAGGGATCCATTGAGATGCCTTTGGCTTGGTCCTAAATATTGGTACTCCCAGGTATTTAAAAGAGTCCCAATTGGTGTGGCTTTCCATTCCCAAGACTCTTGATATCTCCATCATTACCCTTGGAGATGTGTTCCATCCGTAGATATTTCTTTTGGATAAGCTTATTTTGATTTCTGAGATCTCATTGTAAGTGTCCAACTCAACTTTAAACTTTCTCTCTGTTTGCACACTTTCTCCTCCCAGCAGTAAGGTATCATCAACGAATTGATCATGGTTGATGTCTTTTACCCCTAGGGCTATTCTTAGGCCCAGGAGATTGTTGTGAGTCTAGTTTTGGTTGGGTTGGAAGCTGAGCACAGAGCTTATATTGCTTAGAGAAGTGGGGAGAGGGGACAGCCTTGTCGGAGACCCCAAGAATCTTTATAGAACTTTGTTGTTCAACCATTTACGAGAGGGGTGATCTAGGGGGCTCCAATGCAATCTTTTATCCAATTTATAAAGGCTGGATCAAAGCCAAAATTTTCCATGAATTTAAACCAGAAGCTATGCCTAACTTTATTGAACATGTTTGTGAGATCGAGCTTTATAATCATACCTCTGTATTTTCTTTGAATGATTGAGTGTAGCACTTCCTGAATGAGAATGATGTTATCCACTATATGCCTTCCTTTGATGAACCCACCTTGGTTTTCCGGGATGATTGCAGGGAGGAGTTTTTTTATTATGTTGGCTATAATTTTTGTGATTAACTTTTAGCTTGTGTTGCAAAGAGAGATTGGCTGGAATATTCCAAATATTATTGCTCCTTTTTCTTTCGTAATGAGATCTAGGAAGGACGAATTTGTTCCTCCTTTTATCTTGCTACATTTCTGAGATTTCTGGACAAATTTAAATAGATCTGTTTTTATTATATCCGAACAACTTTGATAAAATCTGGTTGTGAAGCCATCTGGTCTCGACGCCTTGTCTGGATTCATCTAGTTGAGGGCCTCTTTTATTTATTGCAGGTTTACTTCCACTAACATCTTGTTGTTGGTGTCCTCTTGGATAGAGACCGGTACTAGGGAGAGAGGATAGGCGTTTGAGTCTAATAGGGTCGTTTGTGTCTCCATGTAAAGACTTTCAAAGGATTCTCCTACAACCATTTTTATTCCTTCAAAATCTGATATAACCTGGTCCTGAACATGTATTTCAATGATTGTCTTGAATTGCTTTCTTGCTTCAGCTTGCTTGTGGAAGTAGCTAGTATTTTTGTCTCCAGCCTCCAGCCAGAGGCTTCTTGATTTCTTTTGCCAATACCTTTCCTCCTCTCCATAGGCTTGATGCCATGTCCTTTGGATATGGTCCTCGTGTTCGAGAATTTCTTGAGTTATTTCATGTCCTTCCATTTCCAACTGGTGGTATTATAGATATTTTTGGGCTTCTTGTCATTTAATAATTGGATTCTTTTGGGTTTTATCCCAGCCTTTTAGCGCTACCTTGAGCTTCCTATGCTTTTCTTCCCAGACATAAAATGGGGATGCGCTGACCTTCGCGTTCCATATTTTGGCAACCAAGTCTTGGAAGCCCTCATATTGAAGCCAAGCGGGGATAAATCTGAATGGAATAGGCCCTAGATTTTTTTCCTATGAAATCTCTAACAAGATTGGCTTATGATCTGACACACTGTGCGGTTGGATTTTAGTTGAGAGAGAAAGGCCCAAGAGCATGACGGATCTTTGGGCTAAGAACCTATCTAGTTTGGCATTAATATGCCCTAGTCCCACTCTTTTGTTTGACCATGTGTATTTTCCCCTGGCGGGTTTGATATCCTCCAGATCCCAATATAACATAATAAATTCTACCCATTCCCTAGCGGGGTCTCTCACAATGGACTCACCTTTTCTCTCATCTGCGGCAAGGGTTACATTGAGATCCCCCTCAATAATGATATTTTCTAGGTCATTTGAGAGTAGAAATTCTTTAATCGAATCCCAACAGTTTCTTTTTTCCCCAAACAGGACCGGGACATAGAGGTTGAAGAGACTTACCAGTTGGCTCGTCTCTTTGTGTAGAATACTGGTGAAAATCCAATGCATGGATGCTTCGAATGAGATCAGATCATACTTCACTATGTCCCATAGGGTTCCAAGACCTCCTGAGGTGCCTCTTGCACTTACTGCTATTCCTTGTATTTTTTCCAAAGGGATTTCGTTGATTGGAGGAATTCTATATCCTCTATCTTTGTCTCCTGGATTAGAAGGATCTTGGTCTTTGACATTCTGATTATGTCTTAGAGGGATTCTTCCTTTAATCTACTGCCGAAACCCCTACAATTCCAGGAGGTTAGTTTCATGATTTACCTCAGGGGGGTGTATTGGCTCCTTTATGAACCTTAGCTTTCTTCCTTGTCGTTCTTACATTGATTAGTTTCCTGATTGTTGGTTGCGAGCCACTAAGAACATCTTTGTAGGTTTCCTTTTCCATTTCTTCTTTCTTGGATTTCCTTCCTTTGTCTTCTTTTTTGGGTGTGACAATGGAACCCTTAGTTCCCGAGGAGTCACTATCGGAAGGGGCCTCTCCTAGATCTGCGCTTGAACTTCCTTCCTATGTTGTCCTGACCTTTCCCTGCCCCTCTTCCCGTTCTAGCACTGGTTGATCTTGTTCTCTGGGAGGGGTCTTTTCTTGCGATTCTAATTCAATGGGAGGGCCCTCCTTTGGGTCCTCTCTTGTTTCTTTATTTGGTTGTTCTTGTTCTCTCAACAGGCTGAAACCATTTCCTGAAGTGGGGGCCCTTGTCTGATCTTCCTGCTTCTTGGGAGGTGCTACGGTTTCCCTTGCATTATGTTTTTCTTTAGGTTTGGCTGATGCTTTTCCCTTCCTGGGTTGTTTCCATCCTTCTCCTTCTTCTTTCTCTTGGTTAGGATTTTTTGGACAGTTTCGTTGAAAGTGATTGTATTCGTGGCATCCCCTACACTTGAAAGGTAATTATTCATAGTCCAGCTTCTAATAGTGCTTCCATTCTCCAACCTTTAGCTTGATTGCCTCTGGGAGGCCCACCTCTAGATCCACTTCCACGTACATGCACACGCAGGAGTATTGATCTTTGGAGTTGTCCCTGTCAATATATTTACCTATCCCATTCCCAATTGTTTGGAGTGAGATGGGGTTCCAACAGTGGATCGGGAGATTGGGTAGCCGTACCTAGACTAGGACATCCTTTGTCATTCCTAAATATTAAATCTCTGTCTTCCTATGAGATGAATTCGAAGATGTACAATCCTCTTCCCACTGCATATCAAGTGATGTTGTTCTATATCAATGGACATTAGTTCCTTTGGATCCAATTATCGATAGATTTGGTTGACGACCATAAGCCCATGAATTTACCCACCAATCCATGATCAGACAGAGAGACCACTACGTGCATAGGCTATTCCGGGGGAAGTTCAATCTCAGGGATCGAGTCTAGCTTCTTAACGAAGGTAGGCGGAGCTGTTGGAGGTTGTTTCTTACCTTGGGCAGCAAGGAGCCTATAGAAGGAGGCTTTAGTCGATGGAGGAGGCAGGAGCGGCAACTCCCATCCTCCTGGGGCTACCATTGCAGCTGTTGGGTAGCTTCATAAGGAACCCTAGGTGACCATCAAAGAAGTGTGAGTTTGAACCCAAACATGCCCAAGTTAACCCTTACATGATTCATTTTTAATAGTGCCCTGCATGTTTATTTGTTTTTCCTCTAATACACTATTTCATCCTCCTTTTAAGATTGATTTTATGAGACACTCATGGAAAAATTCCACTAATAGTTGAGAGTATTTTTTAGTTGAAATGAGAATTGTTTGACGTCCTAATATTTCAAAGGGGAGAGAGAGAGAGAGAGAGAGAGAGAGAGAGAGAGAGGGAAACAATTCCCATAATATTGCACAATTAGTTTAAATTCTTATATGGACTTAATATTTTTCTTGATTCTTGGTCCCTGGGGTACCTTGAAATCGTTCCAACAACAACATGGAAAATATCGAGGGATAACATATGAAATGGTGTCATTTTCAGGGATGTAATTTGAAGAAATATTCAATGGGGAATACAACATTGTAAGCTCTAAGAATTGTTGGTGAATATTCCTTAGGAACTTGGTTGTTAACCTTTCACCTCGCAAATCCACAGAAGGACATTCTGGCCTCTACTAGAAGACATACCAGAAGCCACCCTGATTCTAATCAGGTGCCGATATATTCAGATCCAAAAAATATTATCACCTGGAGGAATATCATAAAGTGTCAGAACTTTTCTTATGCAGGTAACCCTCATCTATAAATATTTCCTTCTATTTCTCATCAATATGTTGAATCTGTATTGTTGTGGGGTATTCTACCCTACGGACTACAGAATCAGAGCACAAAATGCAAAAAGCAATCAAGAACACACTAATTCCAACACTTGCCTAAAAACCAAAAAACAAATATTTTTGCTCTTTTGTCTTTTCTATCAAACAAAATCAACTAACACGCACAAGCTAAGGGAGAAATACCCTAACTTGTTGACTGTGCAGCCCTAGACTCTAAACTCCTGAGAGGAGCTCTTCTCTCCACAAGAGGGAATGACTGCCCCACCCAAGCTGAAAAGCTACTAACAGACCCGCGACTGTCACCAATACAGCCCGCGTGGACACGCGTGCTGAACCACTACAGAGCGCGGGTACCCGCGTGATAGACCTAAGCAGGCCGCGGGTATGTTTAAAAAACTAGGAAAAAACTCACACAGACAATCTAGTCCTGAAAGAGGCTTCTGGTACTGACAACCAGAGTCCCTGACAGGCTGAGATGCTATCACTTTAACAGAAAAACAATTTTTTTGCAAAAAAGAAAAGCTAATGTGAAGAAACACATAACAAGACAGACTGAAACACACGACAATAAACCAATTCAGACCCAGATAGGATCCAGAAATCCCCCTGAGAAGATGAACTTCTGACAGGGGAAGAGGGGACTACCTCTAAAACTTCCTGGACTCTACACGCTACTGAAGCTACCACAACACGCGTTCACATGCGCGCTGTAAGAGGCTAGGGCGCGGGTCACCCGCGGGCAGGGCTTCTGCAGGCCGCGGGTACCTCTGTGTGTTCCGA
>SNQJ01S0046680.1:32319-42358 GCA_010110895.2 Picea sitchensis | reverse complement strand
TTTTCCCGTCCCACTATATGAGTTCTTCATAGTTCAATAAATATATGTTTGAATCTCTAACCCATTAGTCTATAGGTAAAATGCAGGTGTAGTTTGTTGTTTGTTTTGTAAGCAGGTCAATCTTGAGAGGATAGTTGCCAACAAGCGATCAAGCGTGAAGGGGGATCGACATCGAACATCTGGAACAAGGTATGTTGGTCTAACCATGTATTTGTTGAAAGGGAATGGGGGTTTAAGTCTGGGGACGAAGGTAGAAAGTAGATTTCTTTCAGTCATATCTGCATGCATAAGATAAGCCTATTTGCTAGTCCGTAAGGGGATTTCCCTCACAACAGAATTGGTGACCATATTGGGGAAGTCTCTTGGGTTCCTGGAATTTTGTTTTTTGGGTAGCTTTAAAAGACTGGTTTTTGTACCTGTTTTTTTAGTTTCTGCCAAGTCTGAGCTAGCAGAGAGTTTGGTTTCCTATACCAGATGTCTCTGTTATTTGCTTGACTGTATTTTTTCGAGACCCACAGAGGTACACGCGACCTGTATAACGTCTGCATGCGTGTACCCATGCCCTACTCTCTTACAGCCCGCATGTAAATGCTAGTTGAAGAAGTAGCAGTAGCGTGTAGAGTCCAGAAAATTTTTGAGGCAGTCATCCTCTTCCCTGTCAAAATCAGACATTCTCAAGGGTTTTCTGGAATTCTTTCTAAGTCTTGGTTGTTTGAAATCTTGTCTCAGATTTGTTTGTTTTACGAATTTTTTCCTTACATTGTTTTCTTTTTCTGTTAAAAAGAGTGTCCAAGCCTTCAAGAGATCATGGTTCTCAATATCAGAGGTCTCTTCCTGGTTTGGATTGTCTGTTGTTATTTTTTCTCAGAGTTTTAGAGATACACGCGGCCTGTAGAAGGTCATCCCGTGTGTACATGCCCTCTGACTCTATACAACTCGCATTCACACGCTTGTTGTTGGATTATCAGTAGCGTGTTTGTGCAAGATAGTTTTTGTTGAGGGTAAGGCAGTCATCCTTGCCCTTGATGAGAGTTATACCTCTCAGGTTTTTGAATCTCTGTCTTAGCAGTCAGTAGCTTAGGATTAATCTTAGCCTTAGCTTGCTTTTTCTCATTTAAAAGTTGTCATAAAAAAGAATTTTTTAGGGTTTTTAGACAAGTGTGAGAGTCATTTTTTTAAGTTGCTAGTGTGTGATTTCTTGAAGTGATTATTTGCGATCTGCGTTTAGGCCATAATTGATTTTCTTGGTTTTTTACTTGTTGGTATTTTTCCTTTTTTATTTATCAACATTTAGATAAATAAATAGATAAAATCTCTTTCATTTTCTTGTTTGGTTGAAAAGTGTGATATTGCATTAGTAGCCAAGGAAAAATCTTAGTTTTCTTAAGTTCTTGATAGTTTACCTAGATCGTAAGTATCTCGTAGTCGAGTGAAATTCTTCTTTAAGTTTGTTGATTCAAAAGATCTTAGAAAAATAAAAATAAAATTTGAAAAGTTGTTGAAATTTTGCATTAAGTAAAAGTTTTTGTTTCCAACTTTTTATTCATTTTTGCTTTCGTCTTTTACACATCATCAGTTTCACTTTCATACCCCTTGACATAAGACAAGCCATAAAATTAACACTAAATCTAAAATTTATTAGACTTTTATGTTTGTAGGGTTAACCAACTAGTTCAGGATTAGGGCCTTGGATTAGGTTGCAGAGGAAACTCTTCAAGGCCATTTAAAATCAAAGATTGGAGTCTGAGTTAGGGAGTGTCTAAGTCCAGTATCGTTAAAGTTATCCGGGACCCCCATCTAACATAGGGAATAAACATGAGGTCACGTGCGGAAAGGTAGCGGAGATAACCCCTCCAAAGATGGACCAATCGTAGTGGAGAACACATATAGAGGGCTTGTTTTGGGATTCCATCAATTGCATTTGCCATAGGGATTCATGGGTCTTGAATCTATTTGAGATCCTCAGTTGTCTTTCGGACCACTTTCTTTCGATACCCTTGATAGGTTTCGGGCTCAATACCCTTCTCATTGTGGTCTACCCGACTTTTGACTGTACTCGTCTGGTGACTATTCGCGCACTGGAAACCTAGTTGCCTATCTTTTTTAGGAACATACACATGTGACTGCAGGGGTATACCATGGTACCTAGGACAGACATCGAGCCATGCTTTGTAGAGTATACCTGGAGGGTTCTTCCATTTTCGAGTTTCACATGCACCGGTACGTTGCTCTAGTGTTGGTTGTTGTAACTGTTCTTCCAATTAATTTAGTGTTTTCCTCTCTTATCTTCTAGGGACTTTTTTAGTTTGTGTTACTTTTGAACATTTAGACTACCCTAGAGTGTCTTTGATATTCTCACACAGTGGAGGATCATGAGCTCTGCTGGTCACGAAGGCTTCTTGGCCTGCCACCAGTTACACTGGAGCCACCCCCACCACCACTAAGGCGAAAGCTAGACCAACAAGGGTCTTTTGAAGTGAATGGGTTACAAGAAATTGTGCCCGACCAACAACCAGAGGAATCGACCATTTTAGACCTTGGAGCGTAATATTTTGGTCTGGTTGACACCTCCACCACTGATCTTTCATCACCCATCATCATACCAATTCATCCTTACTTATACTAGACAGTGTTGCAAGCAACAATGGAAACAAATGTTGTCACTCCTTCTGGGAATTCTTCAATTCCCACTACGGTTGTCACCACAGGAGAGTTTTCACCTCCTAACCCACCGTCACCGGTCCAAGCCACCATGGTGTTGACCGCCTCTACATCGCACAGTGGTCCGATCCCATCTTTGGCGGCGGCCACAACCCCTTTCACACCAAGTGCGACAGACCCTCCGTTCTCATACGGGATGCCTAGTTCAGGAACAAGTCCTATACTTTCCTACTCCACTTTACAGACTTCAGGTCTGGGGGTAGGGAGCTCTAGTGCTCCTATGAAAGGTCAAATGGGGGGAACTCCTGCCCCTTTTAACGCTTTCCCTTATGGAGGAGGTCATATACCTCCTTTGTCCCCTTCACTCGGTGGCTCGCATCAACAACCTGTCGGGCAACCTACAGACCATAGTTTATTTTGAGCGGGGAGTCAAGGACCACCTTCTCATAATATGTCGGTAGGTTCGACACCATTTTCTTTGACCAGAATGTTTGGTAACAACGCCTTCTCGTCAGTCTCCTTCCTGAATGGGGGAAATCCTAGTTTTGGACAACCTATTCCTATGCAGGGTACTATTCCTGCACAGGGGGGAAACCTAGGAACTTCTTCTGCATCAAAGCCTTGGAATTCTTGGCATGGATCCGTTCCCTCGTCCAGAATGCCAATCTGGGGTAATTCTTTCCACAATCAATGGAACCCCAGACAAAGTACTATGCCTATCCCCACGGGACCGACATGGGGCAACCCTTCCTAAAGTCCTTCGAATGTAATGCATGCCCAACCATCTATGTCCTATTTTGGAAATCAACCGGCAATGTCTCCACATACGCAAAATCCATACGTTGGCCAAGGCCATGGTTTCTACCAGAATTTGGGCCAGTAGCTAAACTTTTCCTGGAAACCTAGTGCCAGTCAAAATCCAGGCCCCTTTTTCCCATGTTATCACCAACAACCCAAACTACCCTTCCTGGCGACTTTTCAGTTGCCAGATTTGACAAGGTTGTTGAATGACCCTATTTGTCATGATCCAAATTGGCCTCCTATGCCGATGAAGTTTCCTTCGGACATTCCAAAGTTCGAAGCCAAGCCTAATGAAGATCCAGGAGATCGTGTGATTACCTTCCACCTTTGGTGCTCATCTATCTCATTGAAAGATGACTACGTACAGTTGTGATTGTTTCAACGTACTCTCATTGGGAATGCCACGAAATGGTACATTGAGCTTGATCGCTCAAGATACTCTTCCTTCGACGAGCTGGCAATGGATTTCCTAAACCATTTCCAGTTACCTGTGAGATATGACGCTAGCACAGAGATGCTTGCCAATTTTGAACAGACGACAGTGGACCATATCTTTGATCACATCCGAGAATGGAGACACCGAAAGAGTTTAATTAAGGTGCCAGTCCCACCAACATTCCTGCTTGAGTGGTTCCTTAAGTCTTTGGTCCTGTAGTTATCCAAAGACGTCACGATGTCGGGAGTAGTTTCCGAAGAAGATGCCATCATGAGAGATCAACAATTTGAGCTCATCTATTCTTAGTCCGGTTTATTATACAACATCTTGCCAGATGCGCCACATTCAATACTAGATAAAACTAGAGAGAGAGCTAGACCACATGCCGATGGTATTGTTGGTTCAACACAAACAAAGCCTATTGAGCAATTGACGAAGCAATTGCAACAGTTATCTATACAACACACAACGGCTAGCCAAACTACTACTTTGGCTGCTTCCCCTACCAAAACGTCGGAGGTACACACAATGCAATCGACTAAACCAAAGGCCACCCAGTAGCCTAAAGGAAAGAAAAAACAATGAAAGAAGGGTAAGGGGGATAAAAAACCTACCAATAATGCTGGCAGGGACAACACTGAGAAACGAAAGGCAAGGTATCCATGCAACTTGTGCATGGAAGACCACCCGACCCATCTATGTCCTCGGCTTGCAGAAGCCCAAAAGTTTGTGATGCAACAACAGCCTACTGTGTTGACCAATCCATTTCAACATGGGCAAAATCTAACCCAAGCCTCTGCAAGCATGGAAGGGGGCAGCTAAGAACCCTCTCCGCCTATGAATAACCCCGCATCTGCGAATGTATATATGGTGAGGGGTGATATTTTTATATCGACTAGAGCGCATGACTATAGTAAACCAAGCACTTCTGAGAAGGGTAAAGAAGCTGAACTCCCATCTCTTCCTCTACAGATTGAGAAGACATTGGGCGAAACANGACACGCATTCCCAAAGGCGCATTCAAAAAATATTCTCATAACCCAAACGCAAGGGCCGCCCAGAACTACTCTGTGGTGGAAGATTTATCACAAACCCCTTATACGATGTCCACTTTGGAGGTCCTCCAAAGTTGCCCTTCCCAGAGAAATACCTTGTTAACCACTTTAGGATCTACCGAGACTTGTAAGCCGGGTACAATCATACTGGATACAATCGAATTAAAACCTCGTCTGCCTTACCATGTAGCATTTCAGATAGTAGTGGCTTATCCCACGAAAACTTTTACTCCGAATATCTTCCGCAAAGTGGTTGATGATGGTTCCTAGACATGCGTTATGTCGATGGCATGTTGGAAGGATGTTGGCCAGCCCATTTTGTCTCCATCACCTACTCTCCTCACCGCTTTTGACGGTCGTTCTTTCTGACCACATTGTATCGTTCCTTCTTTCCCCGTGCAGTTAGGACGGAAGACCATGTGTGTCGAAGTAGAGGTAGTTGATGCTCCCCTCGACTATAACCTCTTGTTAGGAAGGAGTTGGAATTATGCCATGCAAGCCCTGGCTGCTATAGTTTTCCGGGTCTTGTTGTTTCCACACAAGGGTCGGATAGTGACCATCGATCAATTTTCCTTCTCCAGACCTGACCCTGCATTGGGGGCATCCACGGTCCTGATGATTGATAATCCTCAACTAGGTTTCATCAACATGGGGGTTGTTTTGTGCCCATCTTTGATGGGTACCTCCGATTACCCTCCCCCTCAAGGCGATATCAAATTTATATCCAATCACCATAAGGTTGAGATTTTTCAAGTTTCGTCGTTCCGCATGACTTACTTCGACGATCTGTGGATACTTCCTTCCCTATTGGACATCATGGATGGGATAGAGCACCTAGGCATGTCCATGCCCTTGTCCATAGCTGAAGTAACGTAATCTTTAGTCCAACAAACTTCATCCCACACTGATCTAGCTCCTGCACAAGAGTTCGATCCACTTCTAAAGCCTATTTGGGCTCAGGGTTCTCTCACTCACACCGATTCATTAGACTTAGTATTTCCCTTTGATGAAGCAATAATTGAAGCAATGACTAGTCCGGATAAACCCTGGGAATATCTTCATCACAAATCATACTTCCTCCCAGAGTTAAGCCGAATTGAAGCGAGAGAATTCACCGTGACTATGATGGGAGATCGGTCTTGTCCTATTAATCCCCTAGCTACACATGAGGTTTATGCTGAGGGTAATATGGAAACTATCATTGAAACCTTACAGATTAATATCTCCTGAAACCCTAGCATCATGGAGAATGTCTTCGTCAGAGTTGAATTCTCCCCCGAAGAGATTCAAATCTACATAGATCTTTTTAAATAATTCCACGACGTTTTTGCCTGGTCTTACGAGGAAATGTCAGGCATCGATCCAAACATATTTGAACATGAAATCACAACGTATCCTGATGCCAAGCCTATTCAGAAGAAGCTTCATCTAGTTAATCCTAATAAAGTAGTAGCCATTAAGGTTGAGGTTGAGAAATTGCTAAAAGCTGGGTTTATCTATCCTAACCATTTGACCCAATGGGTGTCAAACCCCATGCTGGTCAATAAAAAACAAGGCACGATTCATGTATGTACTGACATCCATGATTGTAACAAGGCCTATCCCAAAGATAATTTTCCCACACCTTTCATCAACCAGATCATTGATGAATGTGCGGGTTGTGAAGCCTTTTCTTTCATGGACGGTTTTTTTGGGATATAATCAAATACAAATCAAACCCAAAGACCAACACAAAATGGCATTCATCTGTCCATGGGGTACATTTGTGTATCGTAAGATGCCTTTTGGTCTAAAAAATGATGGAGCCACCTTTCAGCGGGCCATGTCTTTTTCTTTCCATGACCTCAAGCATATAGTCAAGGCCTATTTAGATGATTTAGCATCTCGATCTCACAAGAGAACTGATCATCCCACACACCTCTGACTTATCTTCGAACGTTTTCGCTACTTTCGGATTCACTTGAATCCAAACAAGTGCAGCTTTTGCGTAACGTCAGGATGATTGTTAGGTTTCATAGTGTCAACAATAGGGATCATGGTCGATCCTTTCAAGGTTGAGGCAATAATTCAGTTGCCCCCCCCACGCACAATCCTTCAACTTCAGAGCCTACAGGGAAAGGCGAATTTTCTAAGACGCTTTATCGCTAACTACGTCGAGATCACCAATGTATTTATGCACTTACTTAAAAAAGACGTTCCCTTTTGTTGGGATGTGTCGCTCAATGCTCTTTCACCGCATTGAAACATGCACTCACAACTTCCCCTCTGCTCCAGCCACCTAACTATAACAAGGATTTCCTATTATATCTGGCTGTAGCAGAGTCAACCATTGGCATGGTCTTAGTTCAGGAAGATGACTTGTTCTCAGAATATGTCATCTATTACCTGAGCCGAGACCTCGTAGGACTGGAACTCAATTATTCTCCTACCGAAAAACTTGCGTTGGAAGTAGTCCATGTTGTTCATCGGTTATGTCATTGTGTTATGTTTCGCAAGACCACCGTCATTGCTGTCGTGAATTCATTTTAGTACATGTTGACACAACAAGTAATAGGCAAAAAAATTAGTATATGGATAGTCATCCTCCAGGAGTTTGACTTGGATTTCGTTTCAGGGAAGTCCAAAAAGTCATTGGTCTTCGCAGAACTTATTTCGGAACTTCCGGTTGAGTCAGGTGATCGTGTGCTCGAAGAGTCGCCTATTAGAGGAGATATGTTTTTGATCACCTCTTCGAATCCCTGGTACAGAGATATACTTATCTATCTCCAGACTTTGATGTGCCCCACTACTACTTCTCATGATGAGCGTCGACGCATATGCCATCAGGCTAAGAATTATCTCATACTTGATGATACATTGTATCGGAGAGGTGTAGACTGCATCCTACATCGATGTCTCACTCATGAAGAAGAAGTTATCGTTCTTAGTGATTGCCATACTGGAGCTTGTGGTGGTCATTTGTCTGGGTTGGTGACAACCCAAAATATTCTACGAGCAGGTTACTTTTGGCCGACACTTATCAAGGATTGTATCGAATCAGTCAAGAAGTTCCATCCCTGCCAAATCTTCTCTCGGAAGATGAGGGCACATCCCACTCCCATGTTTACTGTCATCACAGTTGGTCCCTTCACCAAGTGCGGTATTGATTACACTACATGCAACCCTCCTTCAGCAAGGGGGAATCGCTATATCATCGTAGCTATAGACTACTTCACAAAGTGGGTTGAAGCTATGCCAACGTTTAAAGATGACGGAGAGATTGCAACTCTCTTTTTATTCAATTAGATAATATCAAGGTTCGACGTCCCAAGAGAGATTGTCACTGACCATGGAAGTCACTTTCAGAACCAAATGATGACCGAGTTAACGTCAAATCTTGGGTTACGGAAGGAACATTCGTCACCCTACTACCCCCAAGCAAATGTCCAGGTGGAGGCTGTAAACAAAACTCTTAAGACCATTTTACAGTGAACTATCAACTCAACCAAGTCAAATTGGCATTTGATGTTATACTCAGCATTATGGGCTTACCAAGCATCTGTTAAGACTGCAACTGGTTTCTCACATTTTCAACTCATTTACAGGCTGGAGGCAGTCTTTCCCATCGAATGTCAGATCCCGTCTCTAAAATCAGCAGTATAATTACTGCCTGACACTTCTCCACTTGAAGAACGGTTAGTATACCTTGAGCAGTGTCGTGATGTAGCCCTGGCCAATGAGGCTCACAAACATAAGGTCAAGTGTCAGTATGATAGGTCCGTTCATCCTCGGATTTTCTCTGAAGGCGACCTTGTCCTGGTCTATGACCAAGCTAAGGACCCCCTAGGGGTAGGAAAATTCAAACCCATGTGGTTCAGACCTTTCATCATAAAAGAGGTTTTAAAAAAGGGCACTTATCGTCTGGTTGATTTTGAAGGGAATGCTTTGGCGGATCCTAGAAATGGGCTCTACCTCAAGAAGTGTTACTCATAGGCAGGTCACTGTGGGTAACATTTTGTAACATATGTATAGTCTTTGAACTATTACTTTTTAGTTTCTTTTAGTGTTATAGCCGTGTCGTTGATGTTATCTTTCATCACTGTCGCAGATGTCAAGTGATTCTAAGGTGTTCATTGGGTATGCAGACGGTGTTAGTCGGCACACTCGGAGGCTTGCCTCCGCAGCTTGGCTAATCTTTACACCTCAAGGCCAGTTATTATCTTCCATAGGTATATGCTTAGGTGACACCACAAATAATGTCGTTGAGTATAGTGCAGTTATTGAGTTTCTTCGTGATGCTTTGTCATTGGGTATCTCTCATCTCCAGGTCTATCTCGATGCTCAACTGGTTGTGTCTCAGTTAAATAGAGTATAGCGGGTTCATGATCCAACTTTACACCAACGATTCCTTAGGGTACATATCTTAGAACAAAACTTTGATTATATTACATATTTTCATATTCCTCGGAGATTAAACCAAGTTACAGATACTCTAGCTAATCAAATTTTAGATTGGCATCTTGCACACAAATGAAAGAACATCCACGTAAACATGTAAATACATTTTTTTCACACATGATGCATAAGATAGAAAAGACCAAAAAAACCATATATAATATCATAAACTAACCAGAGTACACCGATGGATGCAAGCGCCTCAAAAATAGGACCAATAACGAGTCACAAGGCTTATGCCCTCAAAAAATATACAAGTAGTTCTCGTGGCACGTCAAAATGTCTAGCTAAATTCAGGGCCTGTGGGCCCTGTTATACTGATCCACAGTGTTGGCTAAACGCCGAAACAACCGGACCCATGTCCGTGGTGCCCCCACTACATGAGGTTGTATAGATGGTGGAAAGTCCTCAATCTCTGCCATCGGGACCATGAGAGTGAGCGTAGTAAAGTTACGCTCGACTCATCTCAATACCCTCTCAGCCTCCTCGGCTAGAAGATCTCCTGCTCCTACTGGTCCCCCCTACGATGGCAGGTGCGACCCCTAGCCAAGGACAATGTCTGTTCCTCGCATAGTCAATCGGTCTCACTGGTCCCACGTCTGCACACAATGAACACATATCCGTCAAATACTCTGGCATAACAAAAAAAAAA
>SNQJ01S0046680.1:14132-32269 GCA_010110895.2 Picea sitchensis | reverse complement strand
AAAAAAAAAATGATATATATAAAAAAAAAACATAAAAATTACATATGTTTAAAACACAAAAAACTACAAAGGTGGAGACTTACCCATCTCCCCTCGCTCCTCACCAGGAGGTACGGGTATCTTAGGGTCTCTCGAGAAATCTATCCTGGCATAGGGGTAATCCTCTATAACCGGGATCTGTCATGATAGCCATGCAAAGAAGTCATCATTGAAGGACTCATTGGTCCTTCCACCACCCTATCACAGAAATAATACTGCCCATCTACACACAGCAGAAAGAGAGGCATGATACCCTCGTACCACTACTCGAGGACTAAAACTTGGAACTCTCTCAAAAAAGAACGAACATAGAATGGTCTCGAACCCGAAGTTCCTATGTGTCCACAAACGGCAGTTTGTCAGCTGTCTTTTCATACACTCAAGCAATGTGGTACTCCAATAAAAAAACTTGTGCATTTAAGCACTAGACTGGGTAGTTCATCTGTGCACGGGATGCCTGATGTAGAGCCATAGAACCAGTAATTTTCCCAATCAGCAATACTATCGCCTATAGTGATAAGTTAGTGATCTTGCTTATGGGCACCTGCGTGCTCGAGCGGTCTGTATCATCTGCACAGTATAGGCCTATCAATTCCTCTATGTTATGCGGTCCCGAAGGAAAAGTCTGGAAGTTGACTGGTTTCCCTCTCCTGGAGAGGCCAGTCAAAAAGTAAATTTCCTCGACCGTGGGCACCAATGACTGCCCCTCTAACATGAATGCCTCTGGATTCAGATTCCAGTAGTCATCCAAGGCACTCAGTAGCCTAGGTTGTGCCTGCATGAAAGGACATAGAAAAAACTTGAGTAACCCACATTGCATTAATGTGGCCATAGCATTGGGGTCTTCCTCGACCAACTCATTCACCTCTTCATGCTCTCTTTCTCTCCAATGGACATACATCCTGCAAAACACCAAGGTTCAGGAGGGTTAACCCTTTCTTTTTAAGCCTTTTTCATTCAATAAGGGGGTCCATGTGTGCTGTCATGGTGACAGCCATGTGTACACGCATGCAGATTTTACTCTACCCGAATGTACATGCGACCTGTCCTGAGATAGCCCGCGTGGACCTAGGGTTGACCTTTTAAAGGTCGATGCCCCTCTAAGAAATGAAACCCAATTCAAAAACAAAGACATAAATTGCAATATAAGAGAGTTTGTACTTACTTGGTCCAGAAAGAAGTTCGTTTCGTTCATTGTAGCTCCCGGAATCACCGCTTTTGACAAAGGGGGTCTTTTGGCTCCAGAGTCAATTTCCATATCAACAATGGTGATAATGAGCTGCCAACTTCTATTTATAGACTTTTTGACCTCTTTTTGTCACTTTTTTGGCCTCCCTTATCATTTTCTTTATACCAAAAACCATTTAGAGTGATTCAGGAGTTGCATAGGAGGGATTTGATCGGGTATTATGACAGTTTTTTGGAGTTTTGAGTAATTTTGGACGGTCCATGAAATTTTTTTTTCGAGGATCAACTTGAGCAGATAGGTTAGGTTTCTATCCTGACTTTTGTACCTTGTTGTCTTTTTCCTTTTCCATAGGATCGATCCCATTAGGTTGTGACACGGAACCATCATAGATTCTTTAGAAGTGTCGCAACTTAGTGGTAGAGATTACCAGAACATGGATACCCTAGGTAGATCCTGGTTGCATTATGGTATCCATGCTATCGCTAAAATACTGTAGGCTCGGGAGTCCTTGTAGTTTTTCCTGAATACAAGTTTGAACCTCATTTGCATGATTCTTCTTCGCTCTTGACCTCACCCTTAGGACTCTCAAAAAATAATGGGTCTTCTTTTAAGCCCTTTTCAGACCCTATAAACATGAAAATATTGTCGAGCGATCTTGTGACCTTTCACACTTGTTAAACTGAAATTTGAAGTCACGTCTGTCTGGCGGTAGTTTACCCCTTTTTTGGTCTGGACGGTCAACTGTAGGAACAAAGGTATACTCTATGGAACTTCAGTTCTCTAGAAGAGTACTCTCAGGTATAATTTTATCCCTTTTTCGGGCCCGAGGGACTAAACTTACGAAGAAGGAACCCCCACAGAGTCCATAGTTAAGCTCTTTTCAGGCTCCCAAAAAATAAAAAGATCATCAAGTGACCTTATTCTTTCACACTCGTTAAACTGGTCTAGAAGAACATTCCTGACAGAGTCCACAGTTAAGCTTTTTTCAAACTCCTTAAAAATGAAAAAATGGTCGAGTGATATTGTCCTTATCACACTCATTAAAATGGTTTTGAATAGATGTCTTGTCGGTGCTAGTTTACCCCTTTTTCGAACCGACTAGACTATCTTCGAAAAAGGTACCCCAATGGAGTCTCCTTTGATGATTTTTCATACTCTCTAAATATGAAAAACCACCGAGCTTACCTTCTCTGGGCTCGTTAAACTTACATCGAAGGACGTTACCATTGTGTGTTTTGTAAATCGCATTTCCATACCTTATACGCCAGCCTTGTAGCACTTTGCTTCTGCGTCTTAACACCCTTGGCCCCCAGAGGATTTTTCCCTAGTATCATTATTTTGAACATCAATCTTGTCCTTGTGCCTTGAGCTTGTATGTTTGTCACACTCGTTCCTCCATTGTAACGTAACATTCCTTTATTCTTTTTTCCACAATTATTGAAAAAGACAAAAAAAAATCAAATATACCCCAAAAAGAGTAAGGGAAAAGTATTTTCTTTATTGGTAGCATAATGATTCACCCTTGGATAAAGAACATCTGTCCATTTGTTCGTCAATATTTGGGATGTAGTACGACCTTAGGAAGTTTTTCTCGCTACATGGAGTTGAGTCCTCCTCCGTTTGGTTATTCTTCCAAACATATGGAGAGTTTGCGTTACCTCCTGCTTCATAAAATTATGATTAATGCCATGCTGCCTAAGTCTCATCATTTGTCGTGTTGTTGTCCAAGGGAAGTTTCTACCAAGCTTGAGTCGGCCCCTCTGCAATGTGTCTCTTTCCCTCACACCCAACCATCCTAAATGTCCAATCAAGTCCTTGTTCGAAATCAATGAAGCCTTCAGTCTGATCATCAAGATTATCTAGTCCATGATCGATGAGTCATCGAAGACCTCTAGGTAGTGAATTCGTACACTCATATTACACTCTTGCCTTGAGTTTTGAAGATTTTGAAGTTGTT
Source organism: Picea sitchensis (assembly GCA_010110895.2). NCBI lineage: Eukaryota > Viridiplantae > Streptophyta > Pinopsida > Pinales > Pinaceae > Picea > Picea sitchensis. The sequence continues at coordinate 29,084 of SNQJ01S0046680.1, read as the reverse complement.
GCTCGAGCTCTGAAGATCTCATCTCCAGCCATCAGGTTGTATCAGCTTCTAGAAGATGGATACTCTATATGTATATCTTTTTTATTTCGAGATGTAGCTCGCCTGTGTATTGTTCACGGCTACACTTTATATAGTTATTTGGCATGGATCTACAGTGTATTTGATTGGTAGACATGATTCTATTTTATACAGAGCATGGGTATGCCTTCCTTGGTGAGACGTTTGTTATTTTTCAAATGGTGCCTCCCGGTTCCTGGTCCCTGGGCTCACTTGTTCGGCACATTAGTAAAGACTGGTAATGTATTTTGGCCATCAGATGATCTTCTGACCTCACACATTAGGGGGCATCTGTTATAACCCTAATTTTCACCATACATGCTTACCTCGCATCAAGCCATATCAGATCCCTTCTTTGCCAAAGCACTTCTGAACAACTCTTTAAAAAACCTCTTTTATAAGGGCCCACATGCACTACTCCATTACTGCATGCGTGTACATGCTAGCTGACCTAAAACAACCCATGTGGAACGAAAAAAGCACGAAAAAAGGAAATTTTCCGATGAAACACACAAATTTGGGTGAGTTAACTGAAACTCCAAGCCATGCATGGCCGAGGGTTCGTCCAAATACCTAGCTTCTTCTAGCCTATAAAAGAATGGATAGGGGTCCCATTTGGAAGAGGAGAAACAGAGTAAAGAAAATCTGCCCAATTGCATATTCCCATTGTCCCAACCCTTTATCCATCCTTGTGCAAGAAGAGTGACGCAGACCCCCAACCCTCTATTGGCCCTCAGGTCAAGGTCCACTACAAGATCATTATTTATCTCCTTTGAGCTGGATCGACTCTTTTCGATTCCTTCCTGGAATCTCTTTTCAATCGATCCACAGGTCCTTTTTCAGAAGCTCTCTTATGCAAATAGCACCAGGTGCAAGCTCCACCTTCTCCGTGCAACCACAGTGCTATGACCAAGGCCTAATCCCAAAGGCGCTTGTCGCAAGTCGCAATCTCGCGAGTTTGCGAGTCGAAACTCCTAACTCTTCCTTCCCAATCTCATGATACTTGAGATCACGGAATGGGTATAGCTCCCTTCTATCAGTGCCCTCTGCACATGACCACCAGCTAGGCTAAGCGCTAGCTCCCATCCTGACTTCGTAAGGCGAAGGGTTGAGCCTCCATGCTCTTTCCGTGTGACCTCCGAGATTTGAAAGTCAATGAGAGTTGACCTTCCCTTCGCACTTCTCACAACTCGCCACTTCGTGAGTTCTAGCATCGAGCTCCCATGCTCTTATCCAATGAATCCCCGAGATGTGAGAAGTCAACGGAGTGTTGAATGCTTTCTCCAGGTGACGCGTGTCCACCTGTCAATCACGTGGCCCCACCTTGTGGTTCTGCCACGTCTTCCTTCGTGCCCGATTTTCGGCACTTGGCGACTTCTGCAGTCGAGACGAGGTCCTCTTAACCTCCGAACCTCCGAATGCATGACAGGCGATGGGCTTCCTGATCCAACGATCCTCCCATTCTCTGGATCCAATGGTTGTCCTTTCTCCTCGCGATTTCGCAACTTCGTGACTTGGAGCACCCAAACTTTGGGCTCTCACCTTGCGAACCTCTGAGTTCGCGAGATCCCTTGATCTCTGCCACCTGTCCTCCTCAGACAGACGGTCTTGATCCTCTCACGACTTCGCTACTCGTGAAGTGGAAGGACTTCCTTCTCTGACCTCCGATGTTCAAATCCCCGATATGGGTGATCTCGTGACATGTATCCTCTTTCCAATGGATGGCTCAGATTTCCTCAAGACTCGCTACTCGCGAAGTCAAGATGCTCACCTTTGTGAGTCCCAGTGCCCGAATCTCCGAAATGGATGATTTCATGACATGCGTACTCCTGCAGATGGAAGGCTCAGATATAATTCACCCTTTCACAATTTCTGATGTCGAGGGCCCGGACTCTCGTCCTCCGGACTCCCGAACTCATGAACATCGAATTCCCGATACGATACTCCTTCGGGACTTTCGCTCTGCTTATGAGGGTTTAAACCTCGAGCTCCTCTCAACAGATCTAACAGCTGTTGGCTATTCTGAGTGAGATCCAATGGCTCAAAATATCTTCGGCTCTTGCGTTCCTCCACTGCTCCCCACACATGAAATCTTCCATGGTCCAGATCCCTTCGGCTGAATCCGATGGCAGTTGTTCTCCTCCTGAGCTTTGGAACTTTCTTCCCGGACTTGGAAGAATTCCAAATGTTCAAAGGCCTCGACCTTTGTTTCTTTTCCCTGTGAGATATTCACCTTGGGTCTCGCCTACATTCTCAAAGACGCTACTCCTCCTGATCTTTTCTCGACTTCAACTTAGAAACTTTTTTGAGTTTTGCGAAGACCCAAATCTTCACTGCTTCCAGAAAATGAGTTTTGGGATCAAGCGTTTTCTCCCTCTGTCTCAATGCACACCTTGCAGAGCTCTCGGTAAGGAGAAAAGAAATTCCACCACGTTCCCTCATCTCGATGCACTCCTTGCAGAGATCTAAATGAAGAGAGGAAATTGAGACTAAAAAAACAACTCACAGTTCCACACACTTGCTTGTAAAACAGAGAATAGTAGGAAGATACACATAGCCCAAACACAACACCTTTTGGATCAATTTTTCCATTCTGTTCTATTCATGAAAATTCCCACTGGCTACAAAATAAACAGAGATTACAGTCATTTCAGAACTGAGGGTTTTTTCTCTAACACAGTTCTCTCTTTGCTCCCCTCTCTCCCTGCTTCTCTTACTCTCCTCTTTACTCTAACTTCTTACAAGCTTTACATAACTCAAAAATATCTCTCAGGGTCTCTTCCGGCTACTTGCCTACTCTAAATCTTATCCTATGCTATCCTATATCAATCACTTGCCAGAGCTGAAGTGGGAGCTTCTGCTTTGTTTTACAAATTCAAAAACTTTCTACAAAGGGAAAATCTGGTGCCATTTCAAGCGTGCCTCTGAAAATGAATTTCAGCGCTGGGTGGAGGCGGATCCTGAAATCAGTTGAATTGTCACGTTTCAAAGTTCTGGGGGAACTCTCACGTGTCTGGTGGTCCCACCTCTGCGCGCTTGCCAACGATGCTCTTGCATCAAAGAGATACAAAGAAAAGAAGTTGGACGACATTTGAAGAGGAGCCCAGAATCAGGATTCGCGGAGCAGTGGCCGGTCTCGACATTGTAAGTTGGTTCATTAAAGTTAATAATAAAGAAATGATTTTCCCGTCCCACTATATGAGTTCTTCATAGTTCAGTAAATATATGTTTGAATATCTAACCCATTAATCTATAGGTAAAATGCATGTGTAGTTTGTTTCTTGTTTTGTACGCAGGTCAATCTTGAGAGGATAGTTGCCAACAAGCGATAAAGCGCGAAGGGGGATCGACATCGAACATTCGGAACAAGGTATGTTGGTCTAACCATGTATTTTCTAAAAAGGAATGGGGTTTAAGTTGAGGGACGAAATTAGAAAGTATATTTCTTTCGTTCATATCTGCATGCATAAGATAACCCTATTTGCTAGTCTGTAAGAGGATTCCCCTCACAAAGATGAGAAAATGCCTTTTTTCTAATACATTTAGGAGAAAATTTTTAGAGAGTTATCGACATTGCTTTCATGGGTGAGAGAGACAAGTTCATTGTCATGTACCTTGATGACATGACTATTATCTCCAATATAGATGAAGATCACATCAAGAATTTAAGGAAATATTATTGGCCATATAATATCCAAATAAGAGGTGAAGATAGATCCGGAAAGGGTGGAGGCAATCAAAAAAATTTCTCATCCTAGGAACAAGAAATAAGTGCAATCCTTCCTGGGTAAAATAGGATTTTTGAGAAGGTTTATCTCCAATTTTTCTGAAATGGTGAAGCGTATTACCAACATGATGAAAAATGACCATGAAGTCAAGTGGACAACTGATGCTAAAGAATCCTTTCAATATATCAAAATGGCCTTGGGAGAAGCTCTAGTTCTTATCGGCCCAAATTATGTTGGACCTACTCATTCTGATTTTTTCTTTCGCATCAGTTCATACTATAGTTGTTGTGTTTCTACTGAAGAATGAAGAAAATCAAGAGAATCCCACAACCTTTTTGAGTAATTCCCTGAGAGATGTTGAGCTGAAATATAGTAGCATGGTAAAGTAGGATTATTCATTAGTCAAAGAATTAAATGATTTTAGAGATTATATACTACACTCTAATATATTAGCTTATGTACCTACCATCACTATAAAGGATATTGTCACACATCCTAACAGTGAGGGAAAATGAGGTAAAAGAATTGCTAATATCTAGGAGTATGTGACAGAGATCAAGCCCACGAAGCTAGTAAAAGGATAAGGACTAGCCAAGTGGTTGGTTGAATCTAACTGTAGAGTTTTGGACTTGAATACACTATAAACAAACATAGTAGAAACATAGTTTGAGGAGGATCAAACAAAAGAACCATACTTAGAGGTAAGTGCCAAATTTTCCTAGTTTGATTGGTATAAAGACATCATCTTTTACTTGCAAAATTTTATCTGCTCACCTCCTGTTTTTGTCCATTTACATCTTAAAATTCAAATATTACATAAAATAAAACCCTAAATGATGACAACATACTCTCTAGGGTGATATTTTGACATAATGAGCAAGACATTGAGGTTGTTTAGGGAGACATTGGACCTCCAAAGGCCATATCTTCATGTGAAAGGGTCTTCCTTCATCTAGATGTGCCAAATTATCATTAAATCATCCAACATCACCAAATCCTATCCTTCCAAGTATGATGTCATACTCTAGGAAATGGCATTTTGAGCCTCCAAGGCCAAATGTTGAGCAAAGGGGGACCAGTTTCCTTATCCAAGGTGTCATATTATTCCTCTAAAGGAAACATTCATCATCTAACGTGTACCCTTGTGTCCCAAGATAAGGGGGGACATCATCCAACATGTGGGCTTCATGCCCCAAATGAATGTCCAAGTGACCTTGTGCCTTCATGATCAAACTTTCGCTTGTTAAGGTCCTGCAAAGACAAACATGTATTCCCTCCAAGGGTCCACAATTCATAATATCATGCCAGGTAAGCCATATCTAATAAAATAACCACCCAAACATGTGTATATGTTGGTTTTTACTCTTTCTCTAACCACTTCTTAGGCTAACCCATGTCCATATCTAAATAGCTTCCAACAAAGCCCTCTAAAACTATCGACCCTCTTGGTAAACCAGAAGGAAACAAAACACACAGAGCATATTGTGCAGTCTCACCTGAGATAGTTCTATGGGTGACTGCAATTCTCAGATGTTTGCAGTCTAGGAAAGAGTGGGGATCTGGGATTGCAATTCATCTTCTTATTCCTTGATATAGTGTTCTTTCTATTCTTCTTACTATTCATTCACCTGTTAAGTCTATGCATGCATTCTAACAAATCTCACAGAATTAGTCATTCATCCATTCATAGTATAACTACTTACAAAAGGGAAACATGCAATCAATCACATCACATAACACATATATTACCGGGGTTCACCCTCTCCTAGGCTACGCCCACAAAGATCTATCTCTTAGGCTATTTTATTATGGTTTTGTAATATATGGCGTCGTGTGCACTACAGTTTCTGATCATACAATACAAAAAAAGGTTCCAAACTCCCTGTGAGGATGACTAAATCGCACAAGGCTCCTCAATCTGCAATCTAAACCTCGAGATCTAGTTGCTTGGCTCTCCTACAGATCAACAACTTACAAAATTGGTATTAGATCTTACCATAGTTTCCTTCATCAAACATTACAAAACTTAGCACCTCTCTACCTAGACCTCCTAGGTACTTATATATACTAATTCTCAGCTCAACAACTATTACATCCTCTTACAAAACCCTAACCCTATTGTGGTTAGGTTTCCCTGCCTACATGCCTTGCATGATTTCCTCACATGTGTTTCTTTTCCTTCCCACAATTTTTTTCCAATTATGGGTTTTATCCTCCAAACATAAGATTTCCTCAAAATAGGCCTGCACCCAATAGGCCTGGAACACTGACATGTGGTTCATCCTAAGCCACCTAGGCATTGTGTGTTCCCTAGACAACCTCTGCTAGGTCATGGAACTTGTTTGCAAGTTCCCTTCCTCTAGCTTGGACTTGCGTAACCTTTTATGTTAGCACCTCTAGTGCTTGCATTGTGACCTCCTCTTGTATCATTACTGCGCACTATGTTCATGCTTGCGCTAGGTTCTTCTTTTCCTCCTCCAACTACGTGATTATATGTGCTACTTTCTCCTAGAGAGATTTTATTTCCACCCATGTCTTTTTTGTTTGCTTCTACGTGGCTTTTAGATCTACCTGCAACTTCTTTAAGTCCTTATTACCTTTCAGGTGCTATGTGATTCTCATTATTTTCTATCTGTTCTTGAGATCTTGCATGGATGTACTTAGCTTTTCCTCTTCTTGGTCCCATTGTTGGACCTACTCATCCTCATCAAATGTTGTCCAGAACTATGTCACTCTATCGAACATTCCTCCTGATGCGTTGAATTTTTCCTCCATTGCTGCTATTTGGAGTGAAACTTCTTTTTTTCTCTAGTCCCTTACCTCGGGAGGAGTTGTAGGGGTCAATTTTTCCATTAATTCCTCAATTTGTTGCTTATAATGTTCGATGATTTTGGAAATAATTTTGAGTTTCTCCTCTACTGTTGTGTTCTCGGTCTACGCACTATCAGGGATGTGATTGTAGATTGTTGTCACCCCCTTTTAGATTTTGTCTGCACACTCCTTTTCTTCCTTGGTTTCAAACTTGACCTGTTTGATCACCATCTCCAAGGATTCTTTTCCATCTCTGATTTCTTGCAGTTTTGTTGCATATGTTCTTACTTGTGATTGTACGTCCTGCACGACACTGACTTGGAATTTGTATAGTTCCTTGGTAGGTATTCTTGCTAACACCATATCTACCTGTGCCAAATATTTCAATGGCGTTTGTGCTACCTGGGCGATAGTTTGAACTGTATCCTATTTGTTTGGGGTAGTCCTTATCATTGTTATTGTTGCTGCTTCGGGGAAGAATTATGTTCCCCTTTTAGGCCTCTGCACTGTCGTGATCTTCTCAAGGACCTTCTTTATTATTTCTTGGTCATCTTGTATTTTTTTTTCCTGGTGCAGGGCTTCTTCAAAGTCTTCCGCTACGTGGTCCTGCACCCTTTCGTCCACAACATCTGCATCATCCTTGGTGATCGTATATTTTGGGAGCTATTTTGCGCTTTTTCCTTCTTGTGCGAGCCTCCTATATGTAAGGTTGGCCTCTTATGGGGATCTGTCTCTTGTGGATTGGATGCTGAGGGGGTTCCCTGCGTCGCAATATCCCTCGCTCCTTGTTCTTTCTGTTGTGGGGAAATGTCCTTTTGTGTTTCTTATGTATTCTTCTTTGACACACTCCCCTTCTTTTGTTTCTCTGTCTTTTGGCTAGGTTTCTTTGACTTCATCAACTTCTTGGGAGAATCGATGTCTACTTACGTACCCTTAGGAACTTCTTGATTTAGGACTAGAATCCTCTAGTCATCATGCCAATCTCTCATGGACATCTCTATATCATCTTCATTGACATAGTACCTTAGTTGTAGCCACTCCTTCCTTGTATCCATGTGCATTTGAATCCACATGTTGTTCCTCGTCGCTCGGAAGTTGGCTATGTTCATGTACTGTGCGACCATGTTTGGAGTAACTCTCAAAGTGTTTGCAATACTCTCTTGTATTTCATTGAAATACCTGGAAAATGTAGCTGTGTTGGAACTTCTATGCTTGGGGTCTGTGTTTCTCCCCAACGATGTGTACCACACTGTGTGGAAATGACCTATCCGGTCATAGAATTGGGAGTATGGGGGCCCCCTCCACGCCATCAGAGAAATCAACATGAGTAGCCATGAGTAGTGGAAATATGTCCCCAAGTCCTGGACATATTTATAGTCATCGAGGAATAAGTTTAACAAATAGGGGGCCCAACTAAGAAAAGTTCCATTAGTGCACTACGTTGCAGCTACGATGACCCCGGTAGGGACTTCATCCTTGCAACATTTTCTTAGCATATTGCAGGCCATGAGTTTGGTGGCCATCCTTGTTGCTGCATCATTGATCTTTTTTATTACGATCATGTGGGAGCCACTCTCTATACCATAGGTTTTATTCATCTACTCAACCAAGGTTTTCTCCTTTGATTTGTCATCGAGGTATTGCACAGGGTTCTCACCCATTGATGGAAGACCTGTGATGAGTGCTATAAGCTCTACGTCCATTGATATGGGTTGTTCCAACCTTAGGAATCCTCCATGGAGGACCACCATCAACTGATTGATGCATTTGTTTACCTCTTTTCCCCTTCCAAAATGGGGAATCTCAAGCATATTTAGAATCCCTGTGTTGGCCAGGTCGACTACCCATGGATTTGGTTGTAAGATTGGATCTCCAAAGGGACCTATCCCTATGATTTCTAGGTACACCTACTATGCAAATTTAAAGATTTTTCCAGCATCATCCATGTCATGGTATGAGTACTTCAACTTCTCCACGCATCCCGAAAGTGTAGGCTTGGTTTGCACTCCCTCTGGAATGTGTTATAGTACGATAGGTGCGTCGGGTTATCTGCACGAGGATGACACCATGGGTTGTTTTCTATTTCTTCTTGGTGGCTGACTTAAGGACCCAACCTCCATCTCTCTCTTTCCTGTGTCAAGGTCTGTTTGGTTCGTAATGTCTTCCACCAGGCCCTCCTGCTACTATGGAGATTCTATTTTGGGTGGTCTTGGTGATGCAACCTCTTTGTGCATGTTGTCTTCACCATGTGTTTGTTGGGCTTCTTTGGTCCTCGCAGGGTGCTATACGGTGCTTGCATTGTTTGTAGTTTGACCTTGTACACCATTGTGTAGGTCTACTTCCATGGCCGATGCCATTGAAGCTTGTACCTCTTCCACCACTGGTGTAGGGTTTATTGGTTCTTCGTGTGGTGAAGGAATTTCATCCACGTCGAAAAATTCCTCGGTTTGTATGGTTTTGTGTTTGAATTCCGTTGTAAACTGTGGTGCTCTAATGTTGCTTCTAGTTTTTCTCCCTTCTTGGCTCGACGCACCCATATTTGGTGGTGCCATCGTGGGTACTGGTTAGTTTTTTCTGAATAGGTCCCAATTGGTTTACCCTGTATCCATCATTAAGTCACTTCTTGGAGAAGATTCCTTGGCTGTGATTAATGTAATGGTGCTTTATACGTACATTCCATTTAATTTCATAAATGCCATGAGTTGGCACCTTTTTACCGTAACCGTCATTTTTCATATTTCCACTTTTTCTGACCGTTGGTCCCTTTTCCAGCGCACTGATTTTTTCGAGTGCACGATGTACCTTTGTTGTAACCTTTCCTTAGTGTGTAGTGTATCGCTCATATGTTGTGAGCATAAAGTTTTTCTTTCGTCGCGCTGAGTCCTCTTTTTTTTGTGCATTGTATTTTCTAGTATTTTTGTCTTTTCTATTTTTGTATTTCGTTTTCCTTCTTTTTCTCCCTTTTGTTTCCTTTTCTCATTTTATCTAACTTAACTTCTACTATAATAAAATATGTACATGTTTTCTTACTGTGCTTATAATTTATAAGTGCTAGGAGGCCGGCTATCCCCATACAGTTTCAATCGACTCCCATTGATCATTCCTTATAGCTCTGCTCCTACAAGATCCTTTAGTTGTACATCTCCCCAATCTATGAAAGTATTTACTTCATAGGGACCTAGCCAATGCATTCTTAATTTACCAGGATGTTGCAAAAATTTATTGTCATAGAGAAAGACTAGGTCTCTTTCCTTGAAACTCTTCCTCCTGATATGTCTATCATGCCAATATGTGTCTCTTGCTTTCTATTCCTCTTGATGAAATCCTGCTAGAATCCTATCCTCTTCCATCTCTGTTCGTTGATTCAATCTCTCCTTCACTGCACCTCTTTCTTTCATGTTGGTGATTGTTGCTATGCACAGACTGGGTATCATAAATTCTAATGGTACTATTGCTTCCTGCCTATACACTAACCTGAATGGTGTTTGTCCTGTCATCTTTTTACATGTAGTCACGTATGCCCATAATATTGCTAGTAGCTTCAAATCCCAATCATCCCTCTTGACATTGCATATCTTTGTTAGAGAATTCTCCAGGATCTTATTGAAGGATTCTACTATTCCATTTTCTTGAGGATGGTATCATGTACTCTTATGATGATAGACTTCAAACTCCTTGGTCATAGCCTTGATAGTGTTGTTGATAAAGTGAGTACCTTGGTCACTCATCAAAATCCTTAGATAGCGAAATCTAGTGACCACTTACTCAAATAAGAAATGTGTTGATGTCTCTACGCTACAATATTTTACTTGCACTTCTTCCACCCAACTTATTAAGTATTCTATCATAGTAATGATATACCTTACTCCTGACCTTTTTGTTGGTGGGTTAATTGGTCCCACAAAATCTATTTCCCATTTTTCAAATACCTGAAAAGTTACTTGTGGTCTTAGGGGTATCTCATCCCTTATATTATGTTTACAAACCCTCTGACATACATCACATCTATAGAAATAATACTTAGCATCTCTGTGAATTTTTTGCCACCATAGTCCTATGAAAAATACCTTCTACGCGGTAGCTTTTCTTGCATAATTTCCTCCAGCTATTCCTCATGAGATTCTGCCAAAATCCTAGGCCTTTCATGTTCTAGTACACATCTTCTCAAAATGATGTCGACACCCATCTTGTATAAGTGTCCTGCAATCATTTGATATTCTATAGTTCTGACTACCATATTTTTCTTCTGTGTAGTGTTAAACGTCTCTTGTGGCGCAATCCATGTACTCAAGTATTCAATGATGTCAAAAAAATATTCATCAGCTACTTGGACTGCAAATAATTGTGCATTAGGGAAGTTGTATTCTAAGTTGGTAGGTTATTCTCCTTTGGTTACCCTTAACAAGTGATTTGGTCCTGCATTCATCTTCCCTAGTTTGACTATCACTTCAAAATCAAATTCCCGAAATAACAATAGCCATGTACAAATCCTTCCCCCCAACACTGGCTTGTTGACTAGATATTTGAGGGATGAATGTTCTGTGAATATCTTAAAGTGTTTTCCTAGTAAGTAATGTATGAAATTTTGAAGTTCATAGACCATAGCTAGGTATTCTCTTTCTATAGTATTGTAGTTATGCTTTGATTCTGACAATTTTCTTCTAGAAAATTCTATAGGATGACCCAAATCCATTGCTCTTGGTTGTGCCATAATTTCTCCAAGTGCTATAGCTGATGCATTTACATGCACATGGAATGTCTTTTCCCAATCTGGGAATAATAGAATAGGTGTTGTGACCATTTTTTCTTTTAGGGTGTCCAAACCTTGCTGTCAGTCTTCATTCCACTGAAATTTAGTATATTTCTTTAACAATTTATCCATGGGCGCAGTGATTTGTGCATACCCTTTTATAAATTTTCTATAGTATCTTGTATGTCCTAATGTTTCTCTCAACTAGTGAACTGATTTTGGTGGTGGTAAATTAACAATGATTGTAATCTTAGCAGGATCCACCAATAACCCTTGTTTATAGACTATATGTCCCAACAATATTCCAAAAGGTGTCCCAAAAATGCACTTATTGATATTCAATGATACCTGGCATTGCCTACATCTTTCCAACATCAGCCTTAACACTTCCACATGGAATTTTAACAGACTATATATGGTCCAATAATCCATATACACTTCTAAAAGATGATCTATTATTCATCCCAAAAGTTGATGCATTCTTCATCCCAAAAGGCATGATTGTGTACTAGTAGGATCCCCATTCTATGAAAAAAGTGGTCTTGTACCTGTCTTCTAGGGCTATCTTGATATCATTGTAACCTGAGAATCCATTTGTAAATGAGTAGGCCTCCTGGCCTTCCACATTCTCTAATACCTCAATTGTGAAGGGGGTGGGAAAGGGGTAATCTAGGCAAGAATCATTCAGTTTCCTCAAGACTACACAAATCCTTATGCCCCCTTGATTCTTTTCTTGCACTACCATAGGGCTTCTCCATTCAGATTCCTCCACTAGTTCTATGATTCCATCTTCTAACATTCTATCAATTTCTTCTTTCACTTTCTTCTTATATATTGGATTCAGTCTATACGATCTCTGTCTGACATATCTAGCCTCCGGTTTGAGAGGTATCTTCATCTCTCCTATCTCTCTTGTTGTGCCTTTCATCCCTATAAACGTTGTTGGGAATAAGTCATTCTACTCACGCAGTAACTCTGTTATTCTTTCCACTGTTTGTTCATCCCAATAGTCCCCAATACTTGCCATTTTAGGTTCATTTGTTGTCCCAATATTAATTTTCTTCACTTTGATAGGTGCAACAAATACTTTTGATTCCAAAGATGAACCTTCCACCTCTCTTTCGCCTTCAATTTCTGTAATCTGAATATTGTGCAGATCATTTTCCTCTGGTGCTTCTGCTTCCACATGATAACATGCCAGTAGTTCCTTAATTGTATGTATGTTCTGTTGTTGATACTTTGTCATACGTTCAACCTATGTTTCATCAATAGATATCACCCCTCTTATATGTTTGAGTGTTGAATCAATGTTTGGGTTCTAATGTTCAAATGAGAAAGTGACTATAATTTTTTTTTGTAATGTTGTCCATTCTATCATGCCTCTGTGCAGTTCCTGGTCTACATACTAGTTTTCTGGAAGTCCTTCTAAGGTATGGATGAAGTAATGGTGCCATTGCTATAGTGGTTTCATCCTCCATATTGTTTTTTATTTTTCCAAATATTATGCTGGTGTCCCATGTCCATCATATCTCTGCATCTTAGTGGTCCCCTGCTCTGCGTTGAATCTAATGCACAATAGTAGCTTACATTGGTACCCGTCCTTAACTGTTTCTTTGTGTGCACCCCACCATCTTGTAGGTGTTTCCTTGAGTGCAATGTCTAGGGATAAGAGCCTCTGATTCTCTAACAATTCATATTCATATCTTGTTAGGAATTCTTCTAAGTCATTCACCTCATGAAAACTGGGAGGTTCTCTTATCTCTGTAGCTACCCATCTCACTGCGCGGTCTATTCTTGCACACCTTCATGTAGAGACTTCATGTAATTTTTGTTGCCAATTCTCCAAGCCTATATCCGAGTCAGAAGCACATGATGTGATGCTCCTCTAGCTGAATACTCCATCTGCAGTTGGGTTGACATAATCTTGTTTACATGCGGTGGTTTTATATAACTGGTTGATTTTCTCCAGGTCTAAGCAAGTGGGTTCTACAAACCTTTCTCCTTCTGATGGATCTAATGGCACAATGAATCTGTATTCTCTTGATTCAAATGTCATATTCCTTGTATTCAAGTTTATTATGGCCTGGTTATCAAATGTCAATCTAGTCCAAGCAATGTTGGATAGGATGTTGTGCCACCCACTATTTCTATCAATTCAAAGTCTTCCTTAGTGCACACTCCATATAGATCTACTGTCACACCCTTAAGCCTTCCAATTGGTAGAATGTTTTTTTGGTTTTCTAGCTTCAATTGGATAGGTTAATAGCATAGTGTGGGCTCTCCCATACACTTCCATGTGTTCTTGGGTAACACATTTTCCTTAGAGCCTAAATCTAGTATGATGTCCCACATATTGAAATCTCCAATGCTAGCATTTAGTCTGAATTCCATACTTGTCCTCCTTGTATGGACATGATTGACTATTTTTTGTTCTAACTTCCCCTCTACCCTTGTGTTATATGTTTCTAACACATTTTGCAACATTTTAAGAGATGATTGGTCATTCAGTATCTTAACACACAATTGTAGAAAATTATTTATGGTACTTACTTGCGCTATAGGTGGTACTTTGTTGGTGTGGTCCGTTGCTAAGGGAATATTGTACAATGGTACATTTTGATTATGTTGCACGGTTGATGTAGATGAAACATATTTCTTGAGGAAATCCTACCTTGCCTCCTTGAATATTTCTTTTTCTTTCCCTGCATCAAACTATTTATGTGGTTCAATATTTCTCTTCACCCATTGGTGTTGCATTGAGTCTTGTCTTACTATGTCAGCTCCTGTCTTAGCTCCTCCTCATGTGACTATGTTGATATTTATTCCATCATCCCTCATCTATACAAAATTCCATTGAACACTCTGATTTTTCCGATTTCTCTTTTCTTGAATCTTCCCCAATAATGTTGGACAATCCTCTGTATCATGTTCTATTGCACCACAATACATACATGTCATGGGTGGAAGTGGACATTCCCTTGGATAGTGTCCTGGTTGTTGGAAGTTGTGGAACACTACTTGACCTCTAACTCTTCCAAATCCTCCTCTACCTTGCCCCCCACATCTGTATCCACCTTGATCTGCTCATGGTGTGTTGTACTGAGGCAGTTGATTATATTGCGTGAGGTTACACTATGGTTGCACGTTATTATATTGAGGTTGTGCAATGTTATACTGTTGTTGTGTAGTGTTGTATGGAGGTGATACCTGGTTAAACTAAGGTGTATCTTTCCCTTTCATCATTTCTTCCTGCACCCTATAGGTGTCCGATATTATCTCCCACATCAAGTCCATTGTCCTACAATCTTTGTCATCGTGACCCACTAATTTTCAAAAGTTGCAATATGGAATCTTGGGTACTGTCTGATACTTATGAATCATTGGACAATAATATGGATCATGCCCATGTGTTTTATAGATCTCGCACCATGGTCCTCCATTTGGAAAAGGGTTTTGTTAAGCTCTAATATTGGCTCATTACCCCTTAATTGGGGCATATTATATTAGTAATTTTATTTTATTTATGTCAGCTTTAGGCCATTAGTTGTAATTATACCTCCTAGTCTCCTATATATACCAAGGAGACATTTTCATTTTGAATCATCT
>SNQJ01S0046680.1:0-14122 GCA_010110895.2 Picea sitchensis | reverse complement strand
AGACATTTTCATTTTGAATCATCTTGTACTTGAACATTTAAGTGGGGTAAAAGGAGGTTGCCCCCTCGAAGAGGCTTATTATATGAAATTATCTCTTTTCCAAGGCGTTGAGTACTTTTCCTGAGGTTTTTCTATGCTATATTGATGTTTGGTATCCATTTTTCCATGTAATGCGTGAAAGTTTGGCACTCATACTTATGATGTCCTTCTGTCCTGCATGTTGTACACCAATCAACTTCTCTTTTCTATTTTCCCCTATTCTGGTTTAGCTGAAATGTGAGGTTCTTCATATCATCCTTCAACTCCTCTATTGTTGGATCTATCTTCTGATACTAGTTCTCTTCGCATTGTAGGGATGCCTATAGAGCCTATGCCTATGTTTTAAACTTTTGTTGCCTCAAAGGGTATTTTAGGTGTGGTAGCAGTGAATTCACAAATAGATTTTTATGTTTCATATCCATCATGACATACTTAACTTTACCCTTCAATCGTTTGAACCTTTGATCAATCTCCCAAAAAATATCTACTAGTTTCTATCTGATCTCAATCATCTCATTCATGTACTAATCTTCTGAACTAGGCTTCTGAAATTCATTTATCAGTAGCTTCTTGACATCTACAATTGTCCTTTTTGTTCTTGGTTGACTATTTATAGCTAGGCTCATGTACCAATCCAATGCGTGGTCTCTTAGCGTGATAGCTAACTACGCAAGTTTTGTATCCTCATCTATAATTTTCTTTGCTTCCCAAATCTTCTCACAGATAAACAAGTTCTTTTCATGATCCTATGATGCCTCTCCCTTGAATTTGAGTAACCTGATGGTGGGATCATGTCCTTCCATCTTGAATGGTGATGAACTACGACCTCCACACGGTGTAGATACTTGACTACTACTTCCTGAAATGGCTCCTCCAGTCGTTGCTCCTTGATTGGGTGCACTTCCTGCTGTCTTTCTTCCATAAAATTCAGTTTTCTAAATGGCGGTGTTCTTTCTAGTGTATTAGTCACACATGGGGTTATGGGTTCAACACTGATACTGACATGGATAGGAGTTCTGACTTTTGTTCCTACCCTTGGACCTCTTATATTCCTTTCATATGTTGCGCATAGGATTTCCTCAATATTCTCCATAGCTCGAAGATCCTCTACATCTTCTTCATCACTTTCGAAGCTCTCTCTATCTGCTATGGCTCCCTTCTTATTATTCATCTTTTATTGGTAGGGTACTCCACTACAAATTTTTCCAATTGTTTTCATGATATACTTGATCTAATCTTACTTCATCATGATTGGGTCTAAGGCCTCCTTCTTCTTTCCTATATCCATATCTTCCTCCATTTCTCCATCTCTTGTCAGTCATTCTCCCCTTCCCCCATGCACTTAGGGAAGTTTAGTTGTCTGATGCCATAATCATTAAAAATTTGTTATACAGTAGGATCTTGATGGAAGTATACAACAATATGATATACCTACCTCTGGATCCCTTCAGTAACTCTTGATCTGCTATGCTATAATACTTCAAAGTATCTACTGAAAATTCTATGATAAATCCTGCAACAATATTGTCTAACCAGAAATATACTGGATGAGTAAATTTGTTGTTAACTTGTTGTAGCTGCACGATATCCATAGGATTCCACTCGATATTTATTATTCAATTTGTAGGGTGTTTATATTTCAATATCAATATCCACTCCTGCAAAACATGCGGTAAATCACAGAAAAACACCTCATGCAGGTAGCTAAACACGTACTTGTTCAGATATTTACAAGGTGTTATTTTAGGGTTTTTGTTTTACTTTTGCACAAAATCAAGCTCCTTGGTTTTCAACCATCTTTCAATATTTTCCTTCGATGGATTCCATGGTCTGAACATTCCTTTTTATACCTTCATACTCTTCATGATTCTTTCATGGATCCCACTCACTCAATCTGTGACGACCCCAATCATTATGACAACAAGCGAAGCTGAAAGTGCATTTTTTTTTTTCAGAAGGAAGGAAACGATGAAAAATGGTTGAACCATATGGCTTGGCAATGAACAAAAACATGTAGATTAGGAAACAAACAACTACGACTCCACACACTAGCGCAAGAGCAACTGGGGAAAACATGCGTAAATCGACAGACAAAGAGAAACAACTACCCACCCAACACAAACATGACAACGCCTACAAGCTAAAGGAAAACATCCACAATCCCTTCACAACTGCCTCGATGACCAGCAACTAGAACCTCTATGGTGCACAACCAAATGCATGAAGGCGTTACAACCCAAACACCAAAAAAAACTACCACGAACAATGCCCACAATGGGTAGCACAGACCCCGACCAAGTTATCCTTCACCTCTATCCCTTAGGGAGTGCAATGATCCCCTCATAAGGAATCATGCCATCCCTAGGTGATAGACGTGTCAATAACCTTGGCGCTACATAACCTATCTAGACCAAGGAGTCTAGATGAATCCAACTCGCTAGGAGATGAGTTACTAACACTAGGATTACACCCACACCCCAAGTAACAGGTCGACAAGATGCAAGATGACGTCATTCGAAGAAAAATCCCAAGCTAATACACGACTTCACCAACAACCAAACCATTAATCAAGTCTAAATTAGTCAATAATTACAATCTAATTTAACGTTAATTACAAATCTGATTTAGCAAGTCTAAATTACAAATTAGTCAATAATTTACAAATCTAATTTAACATTAAATACAAATCCAATTTAATCAATAATTACAAATCTAATTTAACAGTTACCAATATATAACAATATTAACAATATTAACAATATCAATGTATAATGCAATAATTATAACCATATTAACAATATTTATTTGCAACACGTTGTCTAGCAATATTAATAGTGTTAAAGTATAACAAGTTGTCTATTAAACATTAAAGTTGTTGAGTAATAACAAATTTAACAATAAACAAAAATCATTGTTCATTAAAACATCGTTGATGACTAATCAAGGCATGAATCACTTCCCAGTGAATACAACAGGATAATGAATCAATCGCTGACACAACAACCGGTTAAAAAGAATTGTGGTCATAAAGTGTGGCTGTCAGATAATAAATTGCTACCCCTCAGGGACTCACTACCCGTTACTAATTAGCTGCATAAAAATCGCTATTTAAAATCACCTATTAAAGAGAATTTAATGTTGATAAGTATGGATGTTGCCCAGCCAAAATTCGCACAGTAAAAATGCAGAAACGTTGCCCAATACACACCATTACACTGTACCTATGCTCACCATTACACCACTTATACACAGTGCATAGGATGCACATTGACACTATAAATTTGACTGTAATTTATCAGCTACCATTGACTATAATTCATTGTCCAAGAATGTTATCTTATAATAAAAAACAAAAAGGGTGGTTGTCATTAATTTCGCGGGTCCATAACCGGTGTTTCTAAAAGGATTAATATTTAAGAGGAGATTATCAAGGAGTGATTAAAAATTGCTAACAATAATCAAGGTAAAACACAGTCGAAAACATAAGTAAAACGCAGTGTATTGCCTTGGTAAAACACATTGCATGATCCCATTCCTTACATGTTCCCTTTCTCATTAAATTCTTATTTAAAACTCAGTCCAAAAGGCCGGGTGTTATCCTAACATTACTAGGTTTAACATCAGTGAGAGTTATCATAAATTGATCGTTGAGTTTATAAAAATAACTCTAAGTTTTATGAATATCGTTGAGTGTTATCATCATTTAAATAATGTACTGAGTTTTATGAACATCGTTGAGTGCTATCAATGAGTTCTATTGATAAAATATAAAAATATCAAAGAGTTTTATGAACATCGCAGATAATTATAAAAATATCACCGAGTTTAGAAAAATGACACTTAGTTTTATGAATATTGCTGATGTTATTATCAATTACTAAAAACACTGAGTTTTATCCCAATCGCAAGGTTTCATCAATGAATGTTTGCATAGTTTTAACATCAATGCGCTGAGGTTTATCAATGAAAATCTCAGTCAATAAAAGTAATGAAATCACGTTGTGTAAATCAAGAAGAATCTTACTAAAAAATGGGTAAGTTCTTAGTGGGAGAAGCGTGTGACTTCGCAGTTAAGAGACAGGTAATTTCGCCTTCAATCTGTTAGTTTGTAGAGGGAAATCGTAGTATCAATCATAGTAGAATCGTTGTCTAGGTATCATAAATGATGAGTTTGAACATAAAGATGGCACTGAGTTAAGTCACCATCAATGCAATACATATTGCAGAAAAAAATAAATAAATAAATAAAAGCTAGAAGTAAGAAAAACGAAGAGCAATTTGCCTTCAAATATATCAAAATGCATAGGGAAAATTCACCAGGAATGTAAGTTATATTGTAGAGGAAAAATGCAAGCCAAAAGTATGAAAACAAAGGTATAAAGTACAATTCAGAACGCAGAGTAAAAAGAATTAAAACGCAGTCCAATGTGGCCAAGGCAGAGTAAACTTCGTCATCCAAGGTAATAAATAACAGAGTTAATTAGCAGACTAGATTTATAGAAAAAAAACCACACAGTAAATTCGCCAGGAAATGTATCAACACAGAGACCAAAACGTAGAGGATCATAAGCATTTCGCTGAGGGAAAGGATTAAAAATCACTGAGGTAATCAATCGTAACAAGGCACAAGACCATCACTCAACCAGGAACAATCACAGGGGTAGACAGTTGGGCAAACTATCCTTCTCTCATCATCCACACACAAAAAAGAAGGGCTTTAGGATCTATAGGTCTATTAACACTAAAGAAACGACCATCGATACGGCTACTGGACGACTGCTCAGGTGTGAACTGATGATTTAGGGATGAGGAGGAAAGATAAAGCACAAACTCTTCAAATAATCAATAAAACAAACAGAACAGTCTTAACAATCAAGCATCGGTGGGCAAGGAGATCAATCAATGGAACAGGCATAAAGCTATGGTGAATTTAAGTTCTTGATTAAAAAACTAAGTAAAATACTTTCTTTACACAATTAAAAGTACAGAAATGAATGAACAAGATCAATATTAATCTACCATTCAAAATAAAATCATGTGTACCGTATCCCAAGTCAACCTCTCTGAGTCGTTGTTCCACGCGCTCCGTCCCGCTCCCTCTTGCCGACCGTTGTGACTTCATCGGTACCTCCCAACCAATGTTAGGGGTAATATTCTTCCCCCTTAGCCCCTAGAGCTGCCAAGGAGCCACACACACTAAACCAAAGAAAAACTAGCTCCCAGCTCCCGTCGCAAGGCCGAGCTACCACTCGTCACCGAGCTAGGTATCCTAAATCCCACAAGATAAGTCAGTAAAGTCAAAAATTCTGCAGCATAACAATGCACATCCAAGAAGAGATCCATACTCCTCCTCCTCCATCCTTTATATAGATTTTCTAAGTGATTTATTTCCCAAATTCCCATTTAATTTAATTTTTGATATATTAATTCAGAAAAATCCTCCCTTGTACACATGTCACCCATCCCCTTAGTTGCACCAGAAATTAATTTCATTAATTAATTATTTACTCCTATTTCTTTCACCCACCTAAAAGAATTCATAGAGTCACTCCTAGGTGTCCTCCATATTCTCTTACACATTTTAATGATTTACACCCTTACTAAATTCCTAGTTGAGTTCAATTTAGAAAGTTCTTAAAGGTAATATTCCTTACTAAGTTATTCATTCTTATTTTTCCTTATGTTTCATTTTTTCTTTATGTCCCCCTCCACTTTTTCCCTTAGTTTCCTAATTCTTTTAAGTTTCCCTGTTTTCCCTTTTTATCTAAAACTCAAATTAGCAAGTGTAGAAAATTACCTTTTCCCCTTTTTATTTTTTAATTAGCATAGGTAGAAAAACAATCATTTCTTTAAAAAAAAAAAATTAATCCCCCAAAGTAATTTGATTTTTTAAAATTAATTGAATTTCTTTCCCCCTTAGCGTCACATGTTTAATGATGATTATATATTAGTTTTTTTTTACTACAAGTATCACTTAGACCTAGATTTTATTTTCCTAGGCTGGGCAACATTTTATTAGGGAAATTGTTTTAAATCTTTCTTATCACATTATTAGTTCTAAGACCATCTAGGTTTAATCACTATTAGTTAACAACACGACGTGGCCTTCAGGACGCACTAGGTGCTCCAAGGGTGCCACTCACCTCATTATGTTTCCCTTGAGCGACGTTCCCTTCAGGATGCACTACGTGATCCAAGGGTGCCACTCACCTCTTTACTGACTTGGTAGACATAAAAAACCTCTGGAGTCAATACTTCGCTAGGTGATCTCGTGGGAGACTAAGGGCCTCTAAGGAATAAGGCCCCTGCCTTATTCCACGCCCCTTAGAATCATTGTGAGCGACTGTCGCCATCTTCCCTCACAACATCTTGGGTCTTCTCGAACTAGGTAATCGTTAACCTACAGTCCGAGCCATGACGAGAGTGCTAGTAGGCTGTGGCAGGGCTACTATCCACACCTCTCCCTCAACATCTCTAGTAGTCGTGCGTGACCCCTTTACTCAAAATGTGAGTCTAGTTGACAAGATATCGTCAGCCTGCATCATCAATGAATCATGTCAGAAATAAAATTAATCATCATAACATCTAATCAGATGTGCATATGTCATATCAACAATAATAAAAACCCAATAGTCCACTCCCTAACTCGATCCAGAGTACAAGGGGTTTCATCGATGCTTTTGCATCCTCGAGGTCCAAAGTCCTACACACTCAGGAGAACCGAGTCAATAACACCTGTCTATATCAGTACAACAAAATAACATGTCATCATATCTATAATGCCTCATAATCATAATCAAACGCCCAATAGTATAATAATCTAGATCACATGAAAGAAAGTGTCCTCAAAGAATAAGATCACTCAGTGCGCACAAGAGAAGGATGTTACATACACCCCCACTTGGTCTAAACTTCATCCTGAAGTTTCACAGTATATAAGTGACTAAATAAAGTGTATCATAGTGTCATAAGTCTATCTATCAAACACAAATGGAAACTACTGGCGCATATCACATGCTTCCTCCCAAGTCTCCGAGTGCGGACTATAGTTGTCCCACTGGAACTTGACCTGATTTATTGTTCGACGCCGTAGCTGTCGAATGCAATGATCTAGGATGTGGATCGGCTCAACCATGAGCACCCCCTCATCTGATACCTACAAGGAACTCATGTCAATAACATGTGTAGGATCACTAATATAATGTCACAAAACAGATACGTGAAAAAACATTGTACATACGCCTCAAAGAATCAGGCAAGGCTAGTCGATAGGCCACGAGCCCCTTCCTCTCCATAATATCGAAAGGTCTCACGAACCTAGGAGAGAGTTTAGCTCCCTTTCCAAACTTGATCAAACTCTTATGTGGTTTTACCAGCAAGAATACTCGATCGCCAACTTCGTAACTATGGTTGACATAGTGTGCATCGACATAATTCTTCTACCGATCGTGCGCTTCTTTGATCCTTTTTCTTATTGTTTTCATTTGATCTTCCATTTCTTGGATCGCTTCTAGTCCCACCAAGACCCTATCCTCAAGTTGATCCCAACTCAAAGGCATCTGACATGGTCACCCATAAATAAACTCGAAGGGTGCCATCTTAATGGTGCTCTGGTAACTATTGTTATATTCGAATTCCACCAGTGGAAAGAATTATTCCCAACTATTCTGTTGGTCCATCACGTACATACGCAACATGCCCTCCAAGAATTGGTTTGTTCATTTGGTCTTCCCGTCTGTCTCTGGGTGATATGAAGTACTAAAGTTAAGTTGGGTTCCCAAGGCCTCTTGGAATCTAGTCCAAAATCGTCCAGTAAACATCGATCCTCGATCAGATATAATCCTCTTAGGCATGCCATGCAGCCTCAAAATATCACTGATGAAAAATCTAGCTATGTCAGGTGCTTGATACATCATACGCACAAGAATAAAATGAGCACTCTTCGTCATAGTTTCGACTACCAAAAAAAATCAAGTCGTGTCTCCTTACCGTCAGTGGCAATCTAAAAATGAAATCCATAGAAATAACCTCCCATTTCGATTCTGCAATAGCATGTGGCTGAAGTAATCCTACTGGATGTTTATGTTTAGCCTTTTCCTACTAAAAATCTAGACATATGGCCACATAGTTGACTATGTTTGCCTTCATTCCTTTCCAAAAAAATAAGGGTTTAAGGCCCGCCCTCATCTTCGTGACTCCCAAGTGAGACATGTACACTGCTTTGTGAGCCTTGTTTAGGATCAAACTCCTCAACTCGTAGTTTGGTGGTACATAAATTCAATTTTTAAATATCAGTAGTCCATCGTCGTCCAACGTAAATCCTTCAAATCTTGGTACCATCATTGTGTTTTGTCTGATAAAATCCTTGACCTCTTCAGATGAATATTTTCATGTAGCTTTGTCTGAAGAAGAAACATCGAAAATATGTGTGGTCTCCAACTCAATGCATCTGCCACTCGGTTCATTGTTCCTTTTAGGTAAGTAATCTCAAAATCGTACTCGCTAAGCAATTCCAACCAACATCGTTGTCATGCGTTCAGTTCGCTTTGCGTAAAGCTGTGTTGTAGTCCACAGTGGTTTTTTTTTAGTTGAAATTTTCATCCAATAAGGTAGTGCCTCCAAACTCTTAAGGTATAAACAATGGCTAACAACTCGAAATTGTGTGCCGCATATTTCTCCTCATGCTTTCTCAGTTTCCTCGAGATGCAAGAGATCACTTGACCGTATTGCACCAAGACTTTGCCTAAGCCTTCCTTGGATGCATCAGTGCATACCAAGAAGTATGTGTCTATGTTAGGGACCTTTAGTATCAATTTTGTTGTCAATATCTCTTTGATCCTCCGAAATGCTTTCGCGCATTTCTCGATCCAAACAAATTTCTTCTTCTTATTTTGCAATTCTGTGATCGGATTTTCTATCTTCGAAAAATCCCTCAACGAATCGTTGATAATATCCTGCTAAACCCATTAAGCTATGCACTTCTGTGTCATTCATCGGTGTAGGCCATTCCATAATAGCCTCAAAATTTTCTGGATCCACGAAGATATCTTCACCGGAGATGACATGCCCTAAGTGGTGAATCCTCGATTGATAAAACGAGCATTTGGAAAATTTCCCATACAATTTGTGCTCTCCTAGACACTATAGTACCAAGCGCAAGTGCTTGTCATGCTCCTCCATCGTCCGATAGTAAATCAAAATATCCTCAATGAACACTTGGATGAACTTGTCCAAGTACTCATGGAACACCCCGTTCATCAAACTCATAAATACCCCTGGGGCATTTGTTAGTCCAAATGGTAAAATAGTAAACTCATAATGTCCAAAC
Source organism: Picea sitchensis (assembly GCA_010110895.2). Taxonomy (NCBI): domain Eukaryota; kingdom Viridiplantae; phylum Streptophyta; class Pinopsida; order Pinales; family Pinaceae; genus Picea; species Picea sitchensis. Next base: position 4,755 of record SNQJ01S0046680.1, on the reverse strand, counting down.
CTTGTCTTAAAGGTGGTCTTAGGGACATCATCCTCCTTTATCCATAACTGGTTATACCTTGATCGCAAATCGATCTTTGAAAACATCATCGCACCCTTCATCTGATCGAACAGATCATCAATCCTTGGCAACGGATATTGATTCTTGATCGTTGCCTTGTTCAATTGATGGTAGTCAATGCAGAGTCTCCACGAACCATCCTTATTTCATATGAAAATAACAGGTGCACCCCATGATGACACGCTTGGACGTATAAGTCCCAGGTCCAACAACTCCTTCAGTTGTATTCTCAACTCCTGTAACTCCGGGGTTGACATACGATAAGGCGTTCACGCTATTGGTTCAGTCCCCGGTTTTAGGTATATGGTAAACTCCAATTCCCTCTCCGGCGACATCCTAGGGAACTCCTCCGGGAAGATGTCTGCAAACTCTCTCACCACAAGAAGGTGTTATAGACCTTCCACTGCTCCCTTCTCATTTAACACAAGGATCACATAAAGCTTACATCCCTTGCGCATGCTCTTCTGTAACTGCAAGGAAGAGATAAAACTCAGGGAAACTCCTTGGGTCTGACCTACAATCACACATCTTTGTCCCTCATCATCTACCAAGCTCAACCATTTTGTCTTACAATTGAGTATCGCCTCATGAGATTCCAACCAGTCCATACCAATCACGACGTCATAAGATCTTAATATCGTGACATACAGGTTGGCCCTGGTGACAAAATTTCCTTGGTTAAGGGTACAACCTGTAACCCTTCCTCCAACCTTCTGTTTGGATCCTGAAGCCATCTCTACAAATCTAAACTCATCCTGTTTGACTGCCTTTACCTTAATCATTTTTAGTACTGCGCCATAAATGAAACACTCGGTAGCATTGGGATCTATCAAAATACTAAGGGCATGGTCAGCGACGGTACCTGACATCTTGAGAACAGTCGATTGGTTCTCTGCCTGGCGGTTATTCACCACTACATGAATGTGATGGGACTTTCCCAAATCTCCCATGGTAGTGGGTCTGGATGATCCAGATGCTCTAGTCCTCTCCACTAGGCAGTCACGCTGGTAGTGTGGCTCCCCACAAGTCCAACACCCCTTATTTGGTCCAGTACTCATGGTACCCAAAGTAAAAGTCGACGGCCCACCGGCCTGGAATCTTGGCCTGTTCTGCTGAACATGCCTAAACTGTTGTGACTGTGGTCAACATTGTTGTTGATGTTCTGGTCCACAGTAAGGAGTTTGTTCCTGAGGTGTTGGTCGCCGAGGTGTAGTGAAAGTGGATCCTTTCTGGAAGCCATGATATCCTGGCATCTGTCTAGCTAGTGTCTGATGCTGCTGCACACCAGATGCCATCTTCCTTGCTGGTCTCACTAGAGTCCTACTCTGACCCTCATTGATAAGCTCCTCCTCTGCTATGATGGCCTTTTGGACGACATCATCAAGGTCTAAGGCATCAGAATCCTAACCTTTTCATGTATGTTGAAGTTAAGGCCGAACAAGAATCTGTTGACCTTAAGTTTGTTGGTATTAAGGTGCAGAGCATACCAAAGAAAATCCATAAAATGGGCATCGTACTCGGGCACCATACAACCTCCCTGTCGTAAGGTGTTGAAGAAGTCGACAAGATGCAAGATGACATCATTCGAAGAAAAAGTGCAAGATAATACAAGACTTCGCCAACAACCAAACCATTAATCAAGTCTAAATTAGTCAATAATTAAAATCTAATTTAAAATTAATTACAAATCTAATTTAGGAAGTCTAAATTACAAATTAGTCAATAATTTACAAATCTAATTTAATCAATAATTACAAATCTAATTTAGCAATTACCAATATATAACAATATCAATGCATAATGCTATAATTATAACACTATTAACAATATTTATTTCCAACACATTGTCTAGAAATATTAACAGTATTAAAGTATAACAAGTTGTCTATTAAACATTAAAGTTGTTGAGTGATAACAAATTTAACAATAAACAAAAATCCATGTTCATTAAAACACCATTGTTGTCTAATCAAGGCATGAATCATTGCCCACTGAATACAATAGGATAATGAATCAATCGCTGACACAATAACCAGTTAAAAAGAATTGCAGTCATAAAGTGTGGTTGTCAGACAATAAATTTCTACCCCCGAGGGACTCGCTACCCGTTACTAATTAGCTTCATAAAAATCGTTATTTAAAATCACCTATTAAAGAGAATTTAATGCTAAGAAGTATGGATGTTTCCCAGCCAAAATTCGCACAGTAAAAATGAAAAAATGATGCCCAATACACACCATTACATTGTACCTACGCTCACCATTACACCACTTATACACAGTGCATACGTCGTACATTAACACTATAAATTTGACTGTAATTTATCAACTACCATTGACTATACTTTGTTGTATGAGAATGTTGTCTTATAATAAAAAATGAAAAGGTTGGTTGTCATTAATTTTGCGGGTCCATAACCATTGTTTCTAAAAGGATTAATATTTAAGAGGAGATTAACAAGGAGTGATTAAAAATAGCTAACAATAATCAAGTTAAAACTCAGTCGAAAGCATAGGTAAAACACAACGTATTGCGTGGGTAAAATGAATTGCATGATCACATTCCTTACATATTCCCTTTCTCATTAAATTCTTATTTAAAATTTAGTCCAGAAAGTTGGGTATTATCCTAAAATTGTTGGGTTTAACATCGCTAAGTGTTATCATAAATTGATCACTTAGTTTATAAAAATAACTCTAAGTTTTATGAATATCACTGAGTGTTATCATCATTTAAATAACGCACTGAGTTTTATGAACATCGTTGAGTGTTATCATTGATTTCTATTGATAAAATATAAAAATATCACTGAGTTTTATGAACATGGCAGATAATTATAAAAATATAAAAATATCACTCAGTTTAGAAAAATAACACTGAGTTTTATGAATATCACTGATGTTATCATCAATTAATAAAAACGATGAATTTTATCCCAATCACAGGGTTTCATCAATGAAGGTTTGTACAGTTTTAACATCAAGGTATTGAGGTTTATCAATGAAAATATCAGTCAATAAAAGTAACGAAATCACACTATGTAAATCAAGAAGAATCGTACTAAAAAATGGGTAAGTTCCTAGTGGGAGAAGCGTGTGACTTCTTGGTTAACAGACAAGTAATTTCACCTTCAATCTGTTAGTTTGCAGAGGGAAATCACAGTATCAATTACAGTAGAATCGTTGTCTAGGTATCATAAAATGTTGAGTTTGAACATAAGGATGACGCTGAGTTAAGTCGTGATCAATGTAATATATATTGCAGAAAAAAAAAGTCATAAGTAAGAAAAATGCAGAGCAATTCGCCTTCAAATATATCAAAATGCATAGGGAAAATTTGCCAACAATGTAAGTTATATTGCAGAGGAAAAATGCAAGCAAGAAGTATGAAGACGTAGGTATACAGTACAATTCAGAACGCAGAGTAAAAATAATTAAAATGCATTCCAGTGTGGCCAAGGCAGAGTAAACTTCGTCATCCAAGGTAATAAATCGCAGAGTTAATTAGGAAACTAGATGTATAGAAAAAAAAAACCACATAGTAAATTCACCAGGAAATTATGTATCAATGCAGAGACCAAAACATTGAGGATCATAAGCGGTTCTCTGAGGGAAAGGATAAGCAATCACAGAGGTAATCAATTGCAACAAGGAACAAGACCATCACTCAATCAAGAGCAATCACAGGGGTAGACAACTGGGAAATCTAGCCTTCTCTCATCATCCGCACACAGAAAAACAGGGCATTAGGATGTATAGGTATATTAACACTGAAGTGACGAGCATCGATCTGGCTCATCACCAAATTCTAAGGTGTGGACTGATGATCTAGGGATGAGGATGAAAGATAAAGAATAAACTCTTCAAATAATCAATAAAACAAACAGAACAGTCTTAGCAATCAAGGATCGGTAGCCAAGGAGATCAATCGATGCAATGAGTGTAAAGCTATGGTGAATTTAAGTTCTCGATTAAAATGCTAAGTAAAACACTTTCTTTACACAATTAAAAGTACATAAATAAAAGCGCAAGATCAATATTAATCTACCATTCAAAATAGAAGCATGAGTACCATAGCCCAAGTCGCCCGCTCTGAGTCGTTGTCTTGGGTGCTCCATCCTTCTCCCGCTTGCCGACCGCTATGACTTCACCGGTACCTCCTAGCCAATGCTAGGGGTACTCTTCTCCCCCCTTAGCCCCCCGAGCCACAAAGGGGCCACACACACTAAATCAAAGAACAACTAGCTCCCAACTCGCCTCACAAGGCTGAGCTACAACTCATCACCGAGCTGGGTATCCCAAATCCCACAAGATAATTCAGTCAAGTAAAAAATTATGCAACGTAACGTTACACATCCAAGAAGATATCCATACTCCTCCTCCTTCATCCTTTATATAGGGTTTCTAAGTGATTTACTTCTCAAATTACCATTTAATTTAATTTTCGATATATTAATTTAGAAAAATCCTCCCCCATACACATGTCACCCATCTCCTTAGTTGCACCAGAAATTAATTTCATTAATTAATTATTTACTCATATTTCCCTCACCCACCTAAAATCATTCCTAGAATCGCTCCTAGGTGTCCCCCATATTTCCTTACACATTTTAATGACTTATGCCCTTACTAAATTCCTAGTTGAGTTCAATTTAGAAAGTTCTTAAAGCCAAGATTCCTTACTAAGTTAGTCATT
>SNQJ01S0046679.1:35481-48602 GCA_010110895.2 Picea sitchensis | reverse complement strand
TGTGGTGTAGTCCTTCTGAATTTTTTCCTTGACTGATCATGATCATGATTGAAGATTCTTTGTGGCTTGAACATGGATGGTCTTCTTGAAAATGTATCTTCAATAATTTTCTTAGATTTTGGTTGACCATGATTCCTTCCTTTGAGTACTTCTGCATAACTCTTTCTATTTTATTCATTTTTATTTTCTAGCAACCTAGAGTTCTTCTCTTCATTCTCTATAACTGATGTGGATGTTTCTGTCTCTTCAACATTCTTGTTGAGATTGATGATTTTACTTCTCAATCTGACATCTTCTTCTTCAATCTTCTCAACTTCTTCTTCTTTCTTCATTATTTGAGACTTCATTACCTCTTATGTTCTCTTTGCTTCTTCAAGTGGGATTTCCAATGTAATTATTTCTTCTTCCAGTCTTCTCTCTTCTTGACCAAACTCTTCCTCAAGTTGGTTTAAGTCACTGATTTTTTCCTTGAGATGATCCATCAGTATATTTTCTCTCTTTTATGCTTCTTCCTTTTGTGTTGCTATGTCGGCTTCTAAACATTTCTTTTGATATTCTAGAGTTCTTCAATTCTTCTGGCCTCTTCTAGTTGAACTCTTAAATTCTTGATGACTTGTTGATCCTTTTCAGAACCTTGAACACTTTCCTTTTGGTTCATCAATTCTTTCTTGGATGAATTGTTTTCTTCTCTTTATTTCTTTAGATATTTAATTGCACTGGTCAATTTTTCTCTGTAATCAACTTCTACTTCTTCATACTCTTCCTCTTTTGAATCTATCTGACATGATGAGCATATTTATTCTTGTTTTGTATCTGCATCTTCTTTTGCATTTTCTGAATCTGAGATGGGTGAAGAATATATGTCATATAACTTATCCCAAAGTTATTTTGCTGATGAACATTTAACAAACTTTTCTATTATCAGATTAGGTAATCCTTCCCAGATGAAATTCATTGTTATTTTGTTATTCTTCCTCAATTCCTTCTTGGCTGCAATCTTTGACCTTTTTGAACTATCATATCCTATAACAACTGATACCCAAATATAATTTCCATGTGCCTGTAAAAATACTTCCATCCTTATGCTCCACATCTCATACTTAAAACGATTATGACCATTAAACATTGGTACTCCATTCCCAAAATAATCCATGATCTCCTTTGAGTGGTTAAATTGTTTCCTGAAGGAACTGACTGTGATACCAATTGTTGGATTACTGAGAGGGGGGGTGAACCAGTAATAGAGAAAATTAATTCCTTTTAAATATAATCCAAGTGTTATATCAATGTAGCATTATCATCTAATAATTGCAGAGTAAATAAGCAATGAACAAATGAAAAATCATACACATACAAAGTACACCAGTGTTTTATGTGGAAACCCAAAGCGAAAGAAAACCATGGAATTCTTTTTCTTATATGTATTGAAGAATTACGTTCATTGGAAGCACCAAATTCCTTTGTTTTTTAGCTACAACTGGAAGGAGGCTCCAACCTTCTAGTTTCTCAGGCTACAACCTGAGGGAACCTCCAACTCCCCAATTCTTTGGCTACAACCAGAAGGAGGCTACAACCCCCTATGTTCTCTGGCTACAACTAGAAGGTGGCTACAACCACTTGTCATTTCCCCATCCAATCTCCCTGACATATAAGTAGAATGATAGAACCACTATCACACTATCACTGTGAGGTATATTGTTGTAAACCTGTACCAATCAAACTATAATCAACCTATACCATAAACAAGTGCATCAACCATGCACCAACCTATACAAAACCTATACCATGAACACGTGCATCAACCATGCACCAAACCTGTACAAAACTTGTACCATGAACAAGTGCATAAACCATGCACCAAACCTGTATAAAACATGTACCATGAACAAGTGCATCAACCATGTACCAAACCTGTATAAAAAATGTACCATGAACAAGTGCATAAACCATGTACAAAACCTATATGAAACATGTACCATGAACAAGTGCATCAACGATGCATACCTGTACAAACAACCTGTCACAACAACCTGTCCAAACAACCTGTCACAACAACCTATCTCATCAATCTTATCAACCAAATCAGATCTACTCAGCAAGATCAATCACCAAGACAACTCTCAAATATGTCTATCAACCAACCATAACACAACAACTCATAATCATCACCAAGATCAATATGTGCTTCCAATAATATACCAATACAAGTATGCTACACCATCCATAAACCATGTGTCAAAAATACTACTAACAGGTGCCTCCAACCATGTATCAAGTATGTACCAATCATGTATCAACTACTCATCAATTATGACTCATCAATATGTACCAACATCATCAACTATACACCTCATGTATGTGCCAACTCATCAACTGCTTGTCTCAACCATGTACCCAATATGTACCTCAACCAAAAACCCTAATCAATATCATCATCCAAAGATGATTTGTAACTCTGTAATAGAGCTAGTGTATATGACCACATACTTGCAAACCTTCCTTAACTTTAACAAAAAGAGACTAGCATTTTCATCAAACTTTTCTTTAGTCTCACATGACTAGTTTTGGATTAGTCAACAACCCTAACTTGAAATAATCATAACTATGTACCTATAATGAATAAAGATCTAAAGCTGATATACAATGTTCTTCAGTGTGTTTTATGAAATTCCTCCAAGTGTCACTACTTGGAACCTCTCAGAAAAAGAAGTTATAACAAAAATGACATACCTTGTTGAATTCTGGCTTATTCTAGAGAGAGACCTTGTAGAGTGTGCCCCGCACAGAATATTTGTTGAATAGATATGAAAATTTTACAAAGCATAACACATATTGTATTATAACTAACACATTTGTTCTTACTAAATTTGAATCTGTTATGAAGAAGTTATGACATTTTTACACGAAACACTTGTTTTAGACTAGTTTCAGGACTAGCCACAAGCCCTATATTCCACGGAGTGTAACTCCATAAATACAATGACCCACAAGATGATTTTTTTACCACATATACTTGGATATGTTTCCTTAATGGCATATCAATCTTACGGTCTGGACCATTCTAGAAAACAAGTTATTCCAAAAATGGTGAGATGACATGTAAATAACATACCTTAGAAAGCATCATCAAAAGAATTTATCCTCCCTTGAATTCCAACCCTCTTTTCTTCACCTTGCCTCTGAAATTCGGTTTAGTTATCCTTTGGTTACCTTAGTCACCTATAAATATTCAATTTTCTCAAGTGTTATGTAAAATGAGAGAGCCTTGCCTCTTATTTATACTCTCCATCTTCTAGGTTACTTAACCCGTGTTTTAGGTCACTTAACCCATTTCTAGGTCATAACCTATTTTCCTCATTTTTAGGGTTAACCACTTTCCATAATTAGAAATTTCTCCATTACTTTATCATTTAAATATTCCTCCTTGACTTTGTAACCTCACTTTATCATTTAAATAATCTTCTTTGATCACTTCAATTTATTATTTAAATAATCCTTCTTGACTTTGTCACTTTACTTTATCATTTAAATAACAATTTCTTCTTTGCAAGCTCTTTGACTTCTTTGACCTTTTGGGGCTTCAAGCCAACATATGAGGGTCCTCCAACTTCGTAAGGCCATAACTCTCTAACCATGAGGAGTTATGTGACGTTCCACATACCACCAGAAATGGCATGACATGTATTATTCATCTAGAATAGTCTTGCCTTCAGATATATCAAAACTCATACCATTATCCATCAAGTAAACTTGTGTCCACTACCCAAACCTGGGTTCTCCAATTTATCATGGTCATAACTCTCTAACCGTGAGGAGTTATGTGACGTTCCACATACCACTAGAAATGGAAAGACATCAACTATCCATATAGAATAGTCTTACCTTCGAATATATTAAAACTCATACCATTATACATGAAACAATCTTGGGTCCATCACCTAAACCTTTGTGCTACTAGAATTCAACACCGGACTTTCTCCAAGGGTTGACATCAATCACTAAGGGTTGACATAAATCTACAATATCACTCTCCAATAGTTGAAATCAATGAAAACCAACAATTCATACCAACTATCATTCAACCTAAGAAAACTATATGACAATGTCCACTTGTGGGTGCAGGACCTGAACACTGCAAAGTGAAAAAAACAAATCCAACTACTGGTGCAGGACCCCAATCTTGAAAATTCGAAGCAAACAAAAGTAAGAAGAAAGAAACAAACTAGTGAGAAAGCACCTACAGGCCCAACTGTAGTTGCAGGACCTCAAACTTACAAACTTGAACCAAACAACAACAAGAAGCAACCGAAAAACCAATGAACCAACGAACAAGAAACAATCACTGAACCAATAAACAATATGTGTATCTTCAATGATGACCAAATTGCATTCCAAGCATAGAATAAATCAGAAACATATGATGACCATGTGAGTGGAATTACTTAAACATTCTTACTTGCAAGTTGCAAACAACAAACAACAAACAACAAATACGAATGAAATTGCGGTATCGAAACTTACTTGAAAACGATGAATGACAGAAGCGTAGATCGAATTATGGGTGTAGAACTTGAACCCCGCAAAGTCAAAAAACAACTCCAACTACGGTTGCAGGACCCCAACCTTTCAAAGATGAAGCAAGCAACAAGCACCAATAGGTCCAACTGTAGGTGCAAAACCTCAGCCTTGTAAAGTTGAACCAAACAACAAGAAGAAGTGACCAATGAACCAACAAACCAACAAACAAGAAGCATCCAACGAACCAATAAACAATATATGTATCTTCAATGATGACTAAATTTCATTCCAATCATAGAAGATGTATGAAAAATATGATGGCTATGCAACTGGTGGTGGACAACAATATTGTCCAAATTCACTGCAACATTGTATGGAAAATTTCGAGAAAAAATGTATTGTGAGAAGCCTATTTAAGTAAACATTTAAGGTTGTAAGGGTTGTTTAAGGGCCTCACACTATGCAAACATTTAATCTCTCAAGCCAGTTTAAGGGCCTCATGCTATGTAAACAATTAAGTTGTTAGGCCTATTCAAGTACCTCAAAAAGAGTGTCAATGCTCAAAACTTTTGGTATGTAAACATTTCAATACAAATAGAAATAATAAAAACATTAAAAAAGATCATCAATTCTCAGAAATTTCGGTATGTAAACATTTCAATAAAAATTAAAAATTAAAAAAAAACGTCTATGCTCAAAACTTTTGATATCTAAACATTTACAACATTGGGAACAACGAAGCTAGAAATAAGACTTTGAATCTATTCTCCAATGAGACGATGACATATATAAGGTTCTTTTTATTATATAAAAAATAATGTTTTTACTTCTATAGTTCGAACACTACAGATGATACAAAAATTTATAGTTAAAGGACATATTAATATTAAGTCAACGATTTATCGATCGTTATAGTCCGTCTACATCTTCGGCAGGGACTAATAAGACTTTATTTCCATGTTATAAATAAAATAAGTAGGAATAATGTCATGGGTCAAAATATGATGAGATGGATTCATGTACCTTGTATCATTACGCATTTTTGGACTTTATAGTAAATAATTGTTATACAACATGTAATGACCATATAGAAACAAAAAATCACCATTGCAAATCATATTTACACATGTTGATTAGAATAAAATGCATTAGATGCATTACTTCTTGTAAAGACACTATGATTTTTTTGTAATCATCTTAGACTTGTTTATTCCTTTTTATTTTCGGTTTAAATAACATTAGCAACTATACACAACTATATATGAAGCAAGGGATATTGGGAGTTTATAATCAAGAAACACCCAAAGGGGAAAATTTTATTCAATTAATCCATTTCCATGTGTATTTCTATTGTAAAGTTGATCCCTTTATACAATAATAGGTGACCATAACAACTATGTCGTAATTATATATTTAGTTCAACCATGTGCATAACTATCTCCAATGGTATCTCCTTTTAAATATTTCCATGAATCTCTCAACAATTATTAATATCGAACATCTATTTTTTCCCCTCATCTCTAATTATTACATAGACTTCTATGCTTGGTATACATCATTACAAAGACATCATATAATTTAAACACTATTATTTATTCACAAGTAGGACTTAATCCTTCATACTCATCCTTAATGAATACTTGTGATCTCAATATGTCATCCTTTGTCTCTTCAACTCTCTCTTGAAATGCTCCCATTGTCATTTTCTATGATATTTGCTTTTGATGTTGTTTGTCTTCATTTTCTATATTTCACGGTCTTCATATTTTGAACTTTTGTCTTCATCCTTTGTTTCTTCATCTTTGGTCTTCTTCATTCTTCATCCTCAATATTTTTCAATTTTCATCTTGTACCCACAAAAAATAAACATTGTGATTGTTTTATCCCTAATTCCATATTAAAAAGTTACCATCCACCAAGATACATGGCTCACCAACCATTGCATCAACCAGTTCTCTATAATTATTTTTTCTTGTACATGGTTCAAAAACAATTCTTCAATCACAAATATTTCCACTACCCTACATCATCATTAGTCATCATCCTAGGTTTTCTTTGGTTTACCTGTAACCAAATTATGAGTTTTCTTTGTATTACCCATAACCACACTCTGGGTTTTTTTGGGTTACCCTCAACCATTAAAATTTTCAAGTGGTTTCATATTACCACAAACCATACATTATATCAAGTGGTTTATAGCTGACCGCAAACTTTTCTATGTCATGACAATTGTTTTTTGGCTTACCACTAAACATTCAACATTCAAATTACAGTGCTATATTTACCTTATTAGGTCTTAGATAAACATTGACTCAAATACATACAATTTCAAATTTTTATTTCAAGTTAATCTATCCCTTATACAAACATTGGACCAAGACCATTTTCTTTCCATCATCAAAAAACAATATTCAAGCAGAAGTATTTCTTAAGGATGTAATTTTTCATGGATTCACTACTTTTGCATCTCAATTTTGGAACACAATGTACTATTTATACTTACACTGCTTTTTCACTTCATCATTCATTCATTTGTGTTCTTTATTCTTCATTTTCATTTTCTTGTGCCATTTTCATCGTTTCTTCTGTTGGATTATTGAGAGGGGGGTTGAACCAGTAATGAGCAATTATACCAATTATTAATCCTTTAAACCACAAAGTATATTCTTTTAATCATTCAACCATGTTCATCTGTTCATCATCAATATCTTACTGTGTCATAAGAATTAACATTTATCAATGCATAATAAACAGTAATAAACACATCCACACAATGAATAGTACACCAATATTTATGTGGAAACCCAATGTGGGAGAAAACTAGGGAATGCTTTTCTTATATGTCAAAAATCACATTCAAGGAAGCACCAACTTCCAATTCTCCAGGTACAACTGGAAGGAGGCTACAACCTGAGGAAAGCTCCAACTCCCCAATTCTCTGGCTATAACCAGAAGGAGGCTACAACCCCTTATGTTCTCCAGCTAAAAAAACCTAGTTTCTTAGGATACAACCTGAGCGAAGTTCTGATCCAGGTGGATATTGGTGGCCACCCACATTTTTCAACTAGATCAATGTTAAGTCCTAATATTGCCTCATTACCCCTTAATTGGGGCATATTATATTAGTAATGCTATTTTTGTACGTTCACACAAACTATCCAAGAAGAATCCAGACTTAGGGTTTGTTAACAAAAGAGATGGGATATTAATCTCAAGGAGTTTGTGGAATAAAATGAAATCTCATGTGAGCTGGATCAAAGTGATAGAGGTCCATGAAAGCTCTGATTTTGAGATCTAAAAGTTCTTGGAGGAGGAAGACCCAACTTACCATAAATCGAATACTAGTCAGGCTTACGATTTTGTAGGTAATTTTCCACCATGCCTGAAACATAACAAAGATTTCCCAGGGATCAAACTCAGCCAAAATCCCATAGTGGACAGTGGAAGCATTTTCACGCACAGTAATATGTCTCCTCAATCAACTGTTCCAGATCCACGGTGTGAGGTGTGTTTATTTTGGATAGACAAGTATTACACAAATTTCCCCTCCCTTCAAGTGAATATCAAGACCCTCACATATCAGATTGAATCATTAACAAATGAAAACCACAGAATCAAGTTTAGTGCGCAAAGGCAATGGAAATGCTTGAAAAGAACTGGAAATATAATAATAATAAATGTTGAGTGTGTCAAAGCTGTGATTAACTCTGAAGTCTTATGATTCGAATTTGGCATTCAGTTGAAAGGTAAAGATTTGTTTTTATCTTATTTTTGTTTTTGTTTTATTTTTTCTATTAATATAGATTCAATTAGATTTCCGTTGTTTAAAATAAGACTAGCTACAGAATCAACGAATTCTGTAGCCAGTGTGTTCTCATTCGAAATTTTGGAAAATATTGGTTAAATTAATATCTAAATTTCTCTATTTCATTTTTCCTTTCAGGATATCATACATCTTGTTGTGATCTAATGAGATGGAGCATTTATGGGGTGGTTAGCCATTTCTTTGGCTCATTTTGTAAAAAGAAACAAACCTTTTATAATCTTAAGAGATACAGTTTGATATTGAGTGGTTTTATTACCCTCTATTTTTGTAATTAGGAAATCATCTTGGGATTTGATTCTATCTTAGAATATAGGATTCTTAGTTTTCTTGAACTCTTTAAATACTTCAGATTTTTGTAATGAAGACATCTTTGTTGGGAGCAAGAGATGAATGGGTGACTTTAGAACTTAATGAAATAGCATTTTACACATTTTGGCTTTAGCCTTTTGTTTTTAATGTTATCATTTATGTTTTGTTATGTCATGATACATGTATAGATCTGATATCTTTAGATTAAATGATCTAAGATGTGCAAGATATTATATTATAAATACCATCTGCAATTTGTTCCTCAAAATATAAATGTTGTGATTATGTTTTCAGTTAAAACGACAGGGTTTATCTTTCAATTTTGATTGAAAAATGAAATGTACAGATTATTTTCAGATTTATCTTACAGTAATTATGTATAATCATTAAATCACAGATTTATGTTGGTGTATCCGCTTCGGTCATTAACACCCAAACTGCCAACACTTTGTTCTGAATTTATTTAGAATAGTCTTAAGGTTCTTTGTAGGTTTCCCTCTTGGACATGGTACTTGGATGTTCTCAAATCATGAAGATGATTGGATACACATCACTAATTCATTAACAGGTTAGTTCATTTACATTTTTCTGTTATTTGTTTATCACTAAAATTTGAATGTGTGTTTTGGCTTTCGACTATCCACACTTTTCTGTTTCATAGTATTTTCTTTTTATTAGTTTAAGATTAATAAAGGAAAAACCAAAAATATTTTTATGTGATTTCTTTATCTACTTCTTCAAAGCAATCATTTTTCACATTGAGTTTTGTAATTTTAGATTAAAACTTGCAGTGTGTATATCATGTACATAAATAAGATAAGTAAATCTGCTATTAAAATACATCTACAATAGTTACGTCATACGTACATATATAGTAATTAGTAATTAGTTAGTTATTTAATTTCTTTTTATTTGTTTCTTTAGGACTCTTAGATTGGCTAACGGAGCCATTAAACCCGTCAGAACGAGTTACACCAAACGGCTTGGGTTATTTAGACAACCCCGGACCGGACTCATTCTTCCATTTGACGAACAGTCATTTTCACCCATGAACAAGGCCTCTATACCTGACAATGTCAAGCATTGGAAGGTGTTTGAAGATGATCTTGAGATCAAGAGATTCCTGGAAACTGTTGAATAGTTTTCAGCACTGCACATTGATCAAGACACTGCCTTTGAAGAAGACTCTCAAGCCGATACTTTTCTCAACAAAATTGTTGATCATCACATTATTCAATTGCATTAATCACATCCCAAAAGGACTAGTACCTTTGGAAAAAAAAATTGATAGCAATGATGTAGCAATAAATGGCCAAATCCCAAAAGATAGAGCTGATACAACTGAGTGTAACATTGGCACAGAGAAGGAACCAAAGCTTGTCAAATTGTCAAGTAGCTTGACAAGAGAACAGAGGGTTGAATATACTAGATTATTGAGGGAGTTTGTTGATGTGTTCACCTGGACATATGAAGACCTCAAGACTTATGACACAACTTTCATTGAACACAAGATCCCACTGAAAGCGGAGGCCAAGCCATTCAGGCAGAAGCTAAGACAGATTAATCCCATGTTGTTGCCTGTCATGGAAAGAGAAGTGAAGAAGTTGTTAGATGCTCAAATCATCATCCATTTGAGATATTCTGAATGGGTGGCCAATTTGGTCCTAGTAGGGAAGAAAAGTGGAGAGATCAGACTTTGTGTTGATTTCAGAAATCTAAACAGAAGCTCAAAGAAGGAAAATTACCCCCTACCTAAGATGGAACACATATTGCAGAGGGTAATAGGTGCATCTAGGATATCCATGATTGATGGATTTTCTGGCTACAATTAGATATCAATCCCGCCTGAGGACAGAGAAAAGACATATTTCACCACTCTTTGGGGCACATTCAGGTATGCCAAAATTCCCTTTGGATTGATGAATGTAGGGGCAACTTTTCAGCGAGCCATGGACATAGCTTTCATTGGGGAGAGGGATCAATTTGTGGTGATCTATCTGTATGACATAACAATCTTTTCCAGATCTGATAAAGAACATTGTTGTCACCTGAGGAAGGTCTTCCTGAAGTGCAAAAGGTTTGGTCTTTCCTTAAATCCTTCAAAATATTTTTTTTCCATGAAAGAGGGAAAGTTGTTGGGGCATATAGTATCTGCTGAGGGAGTGAGGATTGATCCCAACAGAGTGGAGGAAATTCAAGACTTATCACTCTCAAGGTCCAGGAAAGAAATCCAGTCTTTCTTGGGAAAGATTAACTTTCTAAGAAGGTTTGTTTCAAATTTTGCTGAGTTGGTGAAGTGTGTTACGTCCATGCTCAGAAAGGGGAATGAAGTAAAGTGGACTACTGAACCCAGGGAAGCCTTTGACCAAATCAAAAAGGCATTGAATGAAGCACCTGTGATTATCAGTCCTGATTATTACAAACTTCCTCATCTTTTCTTTCGCCTCCATTGATACAGTGGATGTTGTCCTACTACAGAAGAATGATGCAAGGATGGAGCAGCCTATATCCTTTTTCAGTAGAGAATTGAGGGATGTCGAGATCATGTATGACATTATGGAAAATCAATCCTATGCCCTGGTGAAAGAACTCAAATATTTCAGAGTCTATGTCTTGCACTCAAACGTAATTTCATATGTTCCTTCAGCCTCTGTGAAGTACATTCTTATACAACCTGACATAGATGGTAGAAGGAGTAAATGGACTGCCAAGATCCTTGAGTTCGATCTGTAAATAAAACCCACAAAGTTAGTTAAAGGGCAAGGTTTGGCCAAGCTGCTAGCTAAATCCAATTGTAAATTTTTGGGGGTTAACTTCATCAACCTTTTCTCAGAAGTTCAGCAGGTTGAGTTGTCCGATGGCAGTCCTCAGGGCAATTTACCATTAACAGAATGCACTTGGTATGAAGGCATTATATATTTTTTGCAAGAATTAAAGCCTCCTGATGGAATAGGGAAGAGTAAGACAAGATATTTAAAGCTCAAAGAAGTCAGATATTTCCTTATTGACCAGGTCTTGCATTGGAGGGACCCTCTGGGAGTGCTTATGAGATTTTTAAACCCACAGGAGGCCCAAAGGGTTATGTTTTAGTTTCATGATAGCCTATGTGGGGGACAACATTTTTGGAAGACCACAACCTACAAAATTCTCAGGGTTGGGTACTACTGGCCCACTTTATTCACTGATGTTTGTAGGAAAATCAAAGCTTGTATCAAATGTCAAAAGTTTTCAGGAAAGCAACAGCTCAAATCCCTGCCCCTAAAACCTATAGTAGTAGCCGCACTCTTTCAGCAATGGGGATTGGACTTCATTGGGGAGATTCATCCTGCTTCAAGTGGTCAGCACAGGTGGATCCTAACTGCAACATATTATTTCACCAAATGGATAGAAGTTATCCCCACCAGGAGTGCTTCACACAAGGTAATCATCAACTTCCTGGAGGATATTATAGCAAGGTTTGGTTTCCCAGATAGGACCATTAC
The DNA here is from genome assembly GCA_010110895.2 of Picea sitchensis. Classification (NCBI taxonomy): domain Eukaryota; kingdom Viridiplantae; phylum Streptophyta; class Pinopsida; order Pinales; family Pinaceae; genus Picea; species Picea sitchensis. The sequence goes on along the minus strand of SNQJ01S0046679.1, from coordinate 36,467 downwards.
TAATAATGTTTCTTCCTTCAAGTCTGAGCCTTTGATCAAGTTATGTGAGTAGTTTGGGATTTCACTTATTCACTCCGCTCCTTATTATCCCCAAGGCAATGGACTGGTAGAGTCTTCTAACAAGATTCTGATCAAGATCATTAAAAGATTGTTGGAATATAATAAGAAGGTATGGGATCCAAAACTTAAATTCTCTCTATGGGTTGATTGAGTGATAGCCAAGAGGTCCCTAGGCACCTCCCCTTTTCAACTTGTTTATGGGACATAAGTTGTATTTCCCACTCAGTTGGGTCTACCTGTAGCCAAATTATTTCAGGATTATGAAGGGGAGCCAACCAATATGGTTAGAATAATTCATCAACTGGTAGAGGTCCAGCAGGTCAGAAAGAAGGTGATGGACATAACACCTGAGTATCAACAAAGGATCAAGAAGGATCTTGACAGAAAGGTCAGAAAAGAGGATTTCCAGCTAGATGGGCTGGTACTAAAATGGGACGCTCCCAAACAGGACAAGGGAAAGCAAAGAAAGTTTGAAGCCCTATGGATCGGGCCCTTCAAAATATCTAAAGTATTTTTAAACAATACCTACAGGTTGCAGGATTTGGAGGGTGAGGAAGTTTTCAATGGCCTTGTGAACGGGCATTTTTTGAAGAAGTTTTTGTTTTGAGCTATACGTGGCTCCTATATGTTTGTAAATATTGTTCTTCTATTTTTTTTTTCGGTTTTAATAAATGACACCATAGCCCAACAACAAGGCACTGGAACTGCAGATGAGTTCTTAGCATCTCACAGGGAGCAAGCCATCCCCCATGGAGCCTAATGTTATTACATAATCATGTATGAGGGGTGTTTTACCTTTGAGAAAGGCATCGGGGAGAAAAAATGGCGAAGAGTGGGTCAAAAACCCACTTATCCTAAGTTTGTGGGCACATGAGTGATTTTTGTCATGCAATGTGCAGATCTGGGTGGCCAGAACATGCGTGCTC
>SNQJ01S0046679.1:12926-27006 GCA_010110895.2 Picea sitchensis | reverse complement strand
CGCGGGGGGTAGGAAAAATGCACCAGCCCAAGGCCACATGGAGGTGCCCCACATGAACAAGAACATGGAGGAAGGGGGTTGTGCCCTTAATATTTTCCCACAAGTGGATTTTATACTATATTGTAGGATTTTTATTGATTTTCTCAGTAGTTTTGAGAGATATGGGTCATTTTTGGAGGATATTGGGCCCTTTTTGAGGCCAGAGATTGGAGAGAAGTTGGGAGGTTGTTACCCACTTTAGGCCTATATAAACCAGAGGTTCTTGAAGCCATAGGAGGAGGTTCATATAAGAGCAATGTTGAAGAATTGTTGAGCCAAATCCATTGTTATGTAGGGAAGCCATTGAGGAGAGCAACTTTGCCGGCCATTTATGGGAGCTCTGTTCATCCGATTTCAGTGTCGTCAGTTTTGTTGGGTTATTGAGATCTGGTAGAACAAGACCAGATCAGTTTGTAACCCTTTTGGAATTGTTATGATGTACTTTTAAATATTTGAACAGAAATAAGAAAGCCTCACTCACTGAGACAAAGGCCCGGAGACGTAGGTGAGATTGTCAAACTCCGTTATCATCTTGCTATTATGGTTTTTTGTTATTCGTGTTTATGTTCAAATATGTATATTTCTTAGAGCCTGCTATGTTTCCTCTTTATTTATTCCTCTTTAATTAAGTTCCTAAATGGTAAAATAACTCATGCTTGAATAACTCAACCATTGTCGTTTAAAAGATCTTTTCGGATCAAGTGGTATCAGAGCTAGTTGACGGATGGGTTTTTGAGTTTGCATGATTACCAGGGAAAAGATGAATCATGGTGAAGGCAAGATTATTGAAGAGAATCCATTGATTGGATTAAGAAAGATAACTTCTCAAAGTGAGAAGATGGCATCAGAAGAGGGACTTTCTAATGAGGAGAAAGAGTTTCAAAATACTTTCTTCACCATGTCAGAAATGATGAAGATTTTGTATAAGGATTACTTGGAACGAAAGAGACCGAATCTAGGTGAATCTTCAAAGGTCAAAAGTGAAGAAGGAGAGGATCCTCCTCAAATTTCTCCTTCACCTCCTTCTTCTCCTTCTTCTTCAAGTTCAAGTTCTAAATCCACTGCAAGAAAACATGTCCATAAACATAAACATGAAATGCCTTTACTTAAGATTGATGTAAAATTTGAATTACCCATATATGATGGTGAATTCAATGTAGAGAGACTTGACAATTGGGTCAGACAGATGGAGGTTTATTGCAGTGTGAAAAAAATCAAGGATGAGGTAACTCAAATCAAGTTGGCATCGCTTAGACTTGCAGGCACAACACTCATCTAGTGGCAAAGCAAGTTGCAAAATGGAACGCAACAAGTGGGTAATGTATTTCCATCATGGGAAGTTTTTGTTTCTGCACTTAGAAAGCAACTCTATCCTTTGGGTTATAAAGAAAAGGATTTAATTGAATGGAAATCTCTTAAACTAAGAAAAGGACAAATAGTGCAAGAATACACAAATGGATTTTGTAAAATGGCATTGATGTTAGATATTCCTTTACATACCCAAGAAACTCTTATGAAGTATATAGGAGGTTTACCTGCACATATTCGAAACATTGTATTCATGTTTAGACCTACTAATCTTGATGAGGTTTATGTTCAAGTGACATACATTGAAGCAGGGAAAACAAGGGTTGGTGTATCAGGAGAATCGTCTTCAAGGAAAGAGGACAAAAGGAAGTGGAATGGAAAGAAGGAAATTTCAGTGACGAGAAAGATTGAGAAGCCCTCTTGCAAACATTGCAAGAAAGAAGGGCAAGATGAGGACTATTGTTGGCAATTGCATCTCGAGAAGAGACTGAAGTGGTTCAAGGAAAGAAAAGGGAGGCAAACAGTTGCAGCAACAACACGACCAACAGACTTGGGATCAAATTCGGGTGATGAATCTAAAGTCTCATTGGTTGGTTTGATAGGTAAAATTGGTGATGGATTTGATTCTAGAAGTAAATTGTTTACATAAGGGTCATAATGAGACATACTAAGGTAGACACATTAATAGATAGTGTATCTCAATCTAACCTGATTTCAGAGGAAGTGGTTAAAAAATTTGGGATTAAACACTCAGATGCATCATAAGCCTTAAACACTTAAATGGATAAGAAACAATCATCAATTGCACATAACAAAGAAATGCACATTAAAGTTTGTAATTTCATCTAAGTTTGTGGACGAGGTAACATGTGATGTGGTGCCACTCAAGGAATGTGGAATGGTCTTAGGAAATCCTTACTTGTATGATTGTAAAGCAATCTTCTACAGGGAAAATAACCAATATCACTTAATCAAAGAAGGTCAAGAATATTTGGTACATGCTCATCATTTTAAAGAAAAACAATTTCTTCAAACAATGGAACAATTAAGAAAGGAGTCTCATGCAATCAACACACCTATAATTGTTTCAAATCAAGTAATTGATATTAAGCAAGAACAAGAGATGATTGTAGAATGGAAGATCAATCACACTTTGCTTCAAGATAATCTATTGTCGTGCAAGTATTGCAAACATATTATCTCATTTGCAGTCATATTTCTGATTTTATCATTAGTAATGTTGTCAACATGGATGTTAGTGGCTTCAATAAGATGTGACAGAGTACAAGTGGCTAACAATATGCTGTTAGTTATGATGGTTGTTTTACAGTTGATCTTGATGAGACAGGTGCACAGGACAGAGTTTAAATATAGAGAACAAGTCAGGTGGCCTATCCCTCACTTGATGACTGGTCAGTAACCTTTTGGAGGACCAAAATGTCTTTAATGGGGAGGTGTAATCTTGAATTGGATCTCGGGACTAAAATGGGTCCAGGAAGGCCTAAAATTCAAAGTGCTCATAATGGCTTCAAAATGGACGTGTGCATAGGCCTCATCGATATGAACCCAACGCAACTTGAACGGGCTCAAACGAACATCGTATGACCAAGATATCGCGATATGTTTGTTTCATCAAACATGCAAAAAAAATGATGTTGACTATACAGTCCGTATAGTCTGTACATTGCTAACGTGGCAACTGAAAGTACATGCTGTATGGTCATATAGCTAATGTGGCAGGGTGCGTTGGCACTGACGTGGGAAGGTACAAGTGGATGAGTCAGATTATGACACGTGGCACCACTACAAGGGTGACATGTGGAATGAGCTAACAAGGCAAGTAAGGGTGGATGATTCAGATAATGACATGTGGCACCACTGCAAGAGTGACATGTGGCATGAGATGACATGGAAGTTACAAGTGGCACATGCGGATGTGGCATGGTCCATACAGACACGTGGCATTTGGTTGACAAGGTAGATGTACTGATTGGGTATGACAGGTGGTTGAATTGAGGGTTGACACGTGGTGTATATTCGACGAATGTGTGGTGCCACATGGCCTAGTCACGGGCTGCCACATGGAATCCATACATTGGTTGTTTAATAAAAAAAATTTGAGGGTCCGTGGGGGTCGAACCCATGAACTCTATGGGCGGCCAAGACTTAGCATAGGCCGGGCTACCAACCCGCCTACCTAATGGTTCTTAACCTATGGTGGTGCAACTTGTATTTAAACTTGAATGTAATGACTGTTGGGTGGAGTAAGAGTTGGGTCCTAGCCCTAGCCCCAATGTATGATATATGACCATTGCATATGACTGCATGTTAACCTTTGGCGCAGGATATGTGGATCCATCCCCCATTTTCGACAATATACAATATGAACTAGTTTTATAACCATTGGCCTATACCTTAGCACGAGAGATAAGGGATTAGCCCTAGTCGGTCGGGCTAGCCCACTGACCAAGTGGCATAACCAAGGGATAAACCATCAGGGTCTAACATAGATTTGGTGTGTGGAACATTTAAACCGCAGCCATATGGCCTTTGTAGCATGTGACCAGGGTCAAAATTTGGGTGGCTAGGAACAACGCACTAGACCGAGGCTACATGGAGGCTCCCCACATGATGAGGAGTGTGGAGGAAGGGGGCTTTTCCCTTAATATTTTCCCAAAAGTGGATTTAATACTATATTGTATGATTTTTATTGATTTTCTCAGCATTTTTGAGAGATATGGGTCATTTTTGGAGGATCTTGGGCCCTTTTTGAGGCCAAATATTGGGGAGAAGTTGGGAGGTTGTTACCCACTTCAAGAATATATAAACCATAGGTTATTGAAGCCATAGGAGGAGGTTCAGAGAAAAGAAATGATGCAAAATTGTTGAGCCAAGTCCATTGTTATGCAGGGTAGCCATTGAGGAGAGCACCTTTGCGGGCCATTTCTGGGAGCATCGTTCATCCAACTTCAGTGTCGTCCATTTTGTTGGGTTCTTGAGATCTGGTAGAACAAGAGCATATCAGTTTTTAACCTTTTTGGCACTATTATGATGTACTTTTAAATCTTTGAACAAAAATAAGAAAGCCTCACCCATTCAGACAAAAGCCCGGAGACGTAGGCGAGATTGTTGAACTCTGTTATCATGTTTCTATGATGGTTTGTTGTTCTTCATGTTTATGTTCAGATCTATATATTGATTAATGGCTGCTATATTTACTCTTTATTTCTTCCTCTTTCATTAAGTTCCTAAATGGTAAAATAACTCATGCTTTAATAACTCAACCATTGTCATTTAAAAGATATTTTCAAATCACTCACATACACATATGTATTTATGAGGTAATGCATAGAACACAATGAATTGATGAAGATGAATAAAGAAGAAGATCTGTGTGGATGTAGCCTAGAGGGGTGAACCACGGTAAAATATTGTGTCATTGTGAGGGATAATGACTTTATGTCTTTTATGATGAATGGATGGATGAATGAATGAATCTGTTAGAGTTAAATTACAATGTGCACTAGAATAGTTATGGTATTTTCTGCAGAATGAATGTTAAAGGTTAAATGAATGGTTGATATGAATGATGGAATGGTAGAATGTTATATATTAGTTATATAAAGAATTTCTAACATCCCTATGAGCACCATCCCTTCCATGAATGCAGACATATGGGCCATGTAGTTACCCATAAGCCATCTCAAGTGAGATTGCATTGTGCACTCTATGTGTGGCATTGCCTTCTAGTATCCAAAAGGGTCGATGGTTTGTAGGGTTTTCTTGGAAACCTAAGGTAGAACCTGGGTCAGCCCATATATCCAACAAATGGTTCCATTGACGGTTGAAACTCAAAAGAACAACTTGGAAGGGATTTGATGAGAAGGATAGTGAAGAAAATGCAGTGGTAGAAAGGGATGTTTAGACCATGTAATCCAACTAATAATGATATTGAAAGATGGTTGGAGACAAAAAAACTCAAGTTTACGTAGAAAGATAACAAAATATCCAAGTGTACACCACGCCAGTATTTGAACATGTATATCTTTACTGATTTGCATGAGGCATTTTTCTGTTATTTCCCAGAGTTACTGCAAGAGTGGATATTGAGGTTGAAGGACAACCATACAAATAATCGGGTAAGACCAGTAGAGTGGAATACTGTGAATATTGTGCATTTGGAAAAAGTCCATAATAAATTCACACGCTTAGTGTATTTTTGGCTAGACAATATTGTTGCAGGATTTCTTACTGAGTTTCTAGTCGATACTATGAAGTCATATACTGCTACATAGTAGGAGTTTTTTAAGGGACCAAGAGGAAGGAATATCATATCACTTTACATGTCGATAAATATTTTATTACATGATAAAGGAATGATGAAAATGGAGTCAGAAAAATAAACCACTCTGCACGCATGGTGGATTTGGGGGAAGCACTGAGGATGATCTAAGCAACAAACCTTCGTTAATCCTCTTTCCAGAATATTATTGTACACCTCTACTGTGCCATTGGTTTGTGGATGGTAGGGGCTACTTTTATGATGTTTAATTAAGAACTTTTTTGTAAGATTTTCTATTGTACTACTGATAGAATGACCACCCTGATCACTGGCTAGACTCCTAGGACATCCAAACCGAGTGATAATGCTTTCAAAAATAAACCTGGCAGCAATATTGGTTGAGCAATCCTGAACAACTGCTACCTCTTCCCATCACGTAAGGTAATCAATGGTGGTAATAATGTATTTGGCCTTTGAGTGCTTAGTCGTGGGGTTGATCGACCCAATAAAGTCAACCGCCTATTTCTCAAATTCTTGCAGAGCTCAAACTGGATGAAGAGGAAATTCATCTCGTCATGAGGGATTACATACTCTATGAAAAACATTGCAAGATATAGCATAATCCTTCGCATCCTTGAAGAGTGTGGCCCACCATAATCTAGCTTGGAGGACTTTATGCGCAGTGTCCTTTCCTCCAACATGGCCTCCTGCAACTCCATTGTGGCACTCCCATAATATGTCTTGTCTTTCATGGTCCAAGACACACCTCCTGAGGATACTATCTAGGCCCAACTTATACAATTGCCCCGTAATAAATTGATAGTCCGCTACTCGAACCACCATATGATGTTTATGAGTTGTGGAGTACGTTTCTGGGCAGGCCCCTGTGCTTAAGAAGAATGTTATGTATTCCAAGTATTCAGGTACGACCTCAACCTAGAATAGGTCTGCATCTGGGAGCTGATCATCGACTGCTCCACTCTTTCTCCTGAATCTAACCTCGACATGTGTTTAGGGCCCACATTGCATCTTCCAAGTTTGATGATCACCTCAAATGAAAATTCTTTAAATAGTAACAACCATCGACAAATTATTCCTTCCAAGATAGGCCTATTAACTAGATATTTTAAAGCAGAGTGATTAGTAAAAAAATTAAAATGAGAGCCTAACAAGTAATGTCTAAACTTATGCAGTGTGTAAACCATATCTAAACCCTCCTTTTATGTGGTTGTATAGTTGCACTCATCTTACGACAACTTCTTGCTAGCAAAGTATATGGGATGATACATGGCTCCATCTCTTGGTTGTGTTGAGATGGCTCCCAGGGAAATTCTTGATGCGTCAAAGTGCACATGAAATTCGTTTTCCCAGTTCGAAAATATCAGAATATGTGTGGTGTTGATCTTTTCCTTCAGAATGTCGAATTCTTTATCACACTCTAGTGTCCAGTGGAACACTTCTGACTTCTTTAGTAGATTTTGTAGGGGTGAAATAATGTTTTCATACCTTATGATAAACCTGTGATAGTACCGTATCTGCCCCAGCGTGGAGAACAATTGTTTGGTGCTCATAGGAAGTATCATTTTCACAATGACCACAACTTTGGCTGGGTTGACTGATACTCCTTCTCGGCATACTATGTGGCCTAACAGATTTCCATGTGGCACACTGAAGATACACTTCCCAAGGTTCATATATATATGCAATTCCCTACATCTATCAAACATCAGACGTAGTAGCACTACGTGTTCCTTGCACAGACTATATACCATTCAATCATCCGTATAAATTCTATAAATTTGTGAATAAATTCTCGAAAGGTTGCTATTACAATCCGAGAAAAAATTGCAAGGGAGTTCTTTAGGCCAAAGGGAATCACATTGTATTAAAATGACCCCCATTCTATTATGAATGTGGTCTTCCTTTTATCTTCTTCAACAATTCTCACTTGGTGATACCCTAAAAATCCATCTGTAAATGAGTAAGATTATTTCCCCGCAACCTGTTCTAGCACCTCGTTAGTAAAAGGCGTTGGAAAAGGGTCATGCACTCAGACATAGTTAAGACTTTTGTAGTCTACACATACTCTAATGTCCTTTGTACCTTTGCTTCTCTATATCACTATGGGGCTAACCCATTCTGCTTCCTCAACTGGGAAAATAAGTCCAACCTCGAGCATCTTGTCTATTTCCCTCTTAACCTTCTCTTTCATCCTAGGGTTAAGATGATATGGTATATGCCTTACATGTTTTGATCCAGGTTTAATTCAATTTTCATCTCTCCCATAGCTCCTTTAATCTCTTTTAGTTCTGAAAATGTCTTTGAGAACAAGTTCTCATACTCTCACAACAGACTATTTATTTATTGGCTAGTTTGCTCATCCCAGTAATCTCCTACCATATCTATCTTGGGTTTCTCTGTAGTTCTTATGTTGACTTTTCACAAATTCAATGGATGATTGTAAGAACTACTAGTTTGGCTAGGTATGGTGTTCTAGATTTCTTTGCTTCCTTATGTTTCCTTTATGGATAAGTTGCACAGTTCTTCCATATCGTTCTGGTTTTCTAAATCCTTCTCAATCTTAAATAATTCTATAAGAATGTTGGTCGTGTCTAGGCAAAGGTTAGACTGAAGAACTTGATTATTCTTTGCACATACCACTAGGTCTGATTTTCGTTCACCAACATCGGTAAAAATGATTTTTTTAATTCTTTGCAGGACTATTTTAAGCTCAGGGTACTTACTTGTAAAAGAGAAGTCCTTGCAAAATTGGTCTGCAAACATTTTCCAGTTGATGGTCTTCCTTCCGGTCTCTTCATGCATGTACCAAGATTTCAGAATCAAACCTAGCGAATGGGGAAATACTTGAACCCACAAGTGAGATGGTATTTCCACAACTTTCCACTGCTTCACACATTGTTCAATATGTGTTTTAGGATCAGATTGTCCATTGAACAATTGCGCAACTTAGAAATTTGTATGCGTCTCTGATTTCAACTACTCCTTCTCTTGAAATCTATATCGGATAGCTTGATTCACATCCTCGCAGTTCATAATCAAGGATTTGTGACTAGCCCACCATCTGGCAGGGGTGTCCTGGAGGGATAAGTACATAACTAAAATCCTTTGATCCTCCCCTATCTTATCTTCCATGCTAACCAAAAAAATTTCAAGTTCTGAGGTACCATCATATATCAAATGTTCTCTTACCTTGGTTCCAACCCATATAGATTCTCAGACAGTTTCACATCTTCTTGAAAATATTTCATATGAACCTCACTACCAACTGTCAAATACAAGTTTTGAATCTTCATCCACCGATTGTATGCTCTTCCAGCTCATTGATCCATCAATTGTAGGATTTATGTATTCTTCTCTTGTTCCTACTGTTACAGCGTATAGCCGATCCAAATATTCTCCTTCCATATTGTTGTCCATTGGTTTCGTATATCAAGGGCCTACATACAGATCTAAGGGCTAAACTACTTTGATTATGCCTTCTTTGAATGTCATAGTATCCCCCTTCAGTTCAATGACAACATAATTATCATAGGCCCAATCAATACCAAGTAGTGCAGGATAAGGGTCCTTATCCCCCATGATTTCGATCACCTCAAAATCATCTACAGTCTTCACTCCCGCAACATCTATCTCCACATTCTCTAGTCCTCCTATTGGAAAAATAAAATACTGATTGGCCATTCTTAACCGGATTGGGGAATATGTCAACTACGGCAGTATGTTAACATCAGATCCTAGATCTAACATAACATCTTCAATCTCAAACTCGTCCAGTTGGGCTACTAATATAAACTCTTTCCCATACCATATTTTCCTTCTTTGCACTCTCTGAGCATTCTTCTTAGGAAGATTGGTCCTTATTCTAATTTATGGAGATTCTTTAGTTCCTAGGACTAGGTACAGGGCATTGCGCAACTTTTCTGTCAACTGGTCATTCCAAATAATATCATAAAATAACTGAAACCAAAGGTCAACTACATTTTGTGACTGCTCAGGTTGTGTTATCGGGACTACACGGTTTTGGGGTGCAGGGGGTGAAGAAGGAACTTGTGCAATCTTAGGATAAATGATAGGATGAGGGGGTTTTTCTTCCATCTCAATTCCTGGGATACTCTGGAATACTTCTATTGCATTTTTAAAGAATAATCTCTATTTCAAAGGGTCATACTTGTCCTCCTTAGGTGTTTCTTTCTAGATCTAAGGCAGATTATCAACATCTGCGCTAGTCTTTTCTCCTCCTCGAGTGATGATGTTAATGTTAGGTAGATGTCCTTTAATGAATCTCTTTATATCTGAGCTTATATTATTAGTTCCTCATTGATGTACCTAATCTTCCTATTTCACAATTAGCTCTGGGAAGCCTTTAGTTGCATGCCCATTGCTTCTGCAGTGAGAGCACCATGGCCTCCTCAGATGAGGACAATCCCTAGCCATGTGACCTTTCTCATTACAGTTGTAGCACCTACTTGGTCCTCTTCCCTCGATTTTTCCTCATCTGAAGTTTTGTCTAACTCCACCTCCTCGACCTCGTCCCGGTCCCTGAGTGATTTTATTCACCCTAAATTATGTTCGATCCAGTATGTCTGTAAGTGCATCCAATGATTTACACTGATTGGTATCATGCGTGGTAGATGTGTAGAACTCACAATGTATAGTATTTTGTACTATTGAATACTTATAAATAATGGGGCACTATCTTGGCCCATTCCCATGAATTTGAAAAATCTCGCAGTACTCAATTGTCGACGATGTTTGATTACCCGAAAAAGCAACATATAGGGTTCGGGTATGGAATGGTAAATTTGTGGATACTTGCACGAATCCTCTCATGGGTGTTGGTGAGGGTCTCATTGGATTCTGAGCAAGTCCCATTCCCCTCATACATGGACATTTTTTCACCATATGTCCCTCTGTGTAGCATCTGGTACACCAGACTTGCGGTCATCTTGGTCTGGGTATCGTCAATTATTGAATATTCTCTATAAGCGTTGATATTTGTCCTTGTAGTTGCACCAAATTTGCATCTTCTGGGGATCTGATCACTCTCAGGCTCCCCAGATATTTTTCCATGGATTTAATCTTCATTGATTGTTCCAAGGCATTTGTCAAAGTGGTTATCCATTGTTGCGTTAACAAAATTCATGTCAGAGGTAACAATCCCTGGATATACCACTCTCTTTGATGATCCTCATGAATTGGATGTGCTAACATCCATATAGCATCGTTAAACTTCTAACTATATTCCCAAGTCGATTCACCTTCCATCTGTTGAATTTCATGCAACTCAGACAGATCTTGTTGTTCTGACTAAGGTAGCTTAAACTTCGCTATGAATTTTATCTGTACTTGGCCAAGTGTAAATGCTTGTCCTTGTGTTACTGGCACTCCTGGCTCAATAGAGTTCATGTACCATTTAAGAGCACGACCTCTCAAGGTAGTCTAGAAATCAACCAATTTATTTGCATCTAGGGTCCCTTTGGACCTGTAGATTGCTTCGCATAGGAACCGATGCTGCTAAACATCCCCGTCTCCCTTACCCAAAAATTATGGGTATTGAGAAATCAAACCTCCTGCATTACCAGCCATTGTTGATCTTACTGCTCCTATAAAAATAAAACCTAATGGTCTTGGTTGCAATCTACCAGGGGATCCCAATATCTTCCCACTATTCACACTTATTGGTTGTGACTAACTAACTGAATGTAATGAAAAAAGAATAACATAAGAAGGTAGTATAGAATTTACCACTTGTATACAAGATTCTTGGGGTATGGGTGATTCAGGGCTGGTTCCACTAGCTTCGGGGCGAGTTTCTTTGATCTAGGGAGTCTCTTTCGCATCCTTCAGAGTGGTCTCTTTAGCCGGATTCTCGATATTTCTTGGTATCGGGGCTGAATCTTCTCTTTCTTCTGCAATATCCATGTCAGCTTCATTTTCCCATTCTTATACACCTTCTTCTTCTTGTCCATCCTCTTGGGGACTTCTTTCTCTTTGTGCTTCTCTCTCATTTAATCTTTGACTGGCCAGTCTTTCCAATCTTCTCATCTTTCCCAACTCTTCCTTTTGTCCTTCCTTGACTTCTTCTGGTCAGAATTGTTTCTGCAAATTCTTGGATTGTTTCACTGCTTTCTTTATCTTACCATGCCACCACTTCTCAACTATGGTGGATCTTTTCAAGGATCTTTCATCCCTTGAGTTCATTTCTTTCTACTCCCCCATTTGTCAAATAACCCTCTCCCCTCTCTCAAGCCATGATTCCACCCCAAACTCACCCCACCCCAAGCGAGTGTATTTAGGTTGCCATCTCAGTCAGGGACATAGTCAACATCCCCTCGTCCATCAAGAAAACCTTAATCCACAAGGGGGATTTCTCTCAATAGTATTCCCCTTGCCTCTTTCTTGAAATCCACTATTGCCTGTGAAAAAGATTGATGTTTCTCCACTGAAAATTCAATAATGTATCTTTCCAATGTTGTATTGACCCAGAAATCAATCGCTCACATTACCAGACGATCCAGTTGATGAAGCGTTGCAATATTTTATGTATCCCAAGAACAATTCTTCTTGAATCGTTCTTAGAATTCCAGAGCTTCTTAGAGCCTCTCTATCTAATGGAAAAGTTCTTCCAGAATCTTAACCCATAATATCTCGTACTGGTCACTCGATCTTTCTGAGTAAAATACAACCTCTTGTGTACCTTTCAAAGAGTTTCCTCGTAGCTCCGCTTCGTTCCATATGAAGGCATCACAATTGTTTTCCCAACACTGGTGAATATCGGATTGATGAATCTATGGAAGCATTCTCCCTACAGGTTACATTTTAACGCAGGTCCCGACAGCGTAACCATTTCATTGGCACAAAATTGATCAGACCAAGGTCCTTCTTAGGTTACCAACAAAAGTTACTGAGTAGTCTAGAGCGTTGTCATTTTCATCTTCTCTGGAGAGAAGAAGTCTCACTTGAAGCACAACCAATACAAGAAGATAGGGAAGGGTAAGGAGAATACTTAGACAGATCTCCAGAATCATCAAGATTCACCATAGTCTTGCGCAAGATGAACTGACAAAGAGAAGATTTGAACCCATTCATAACTAATAACAAAGACAACAGAGCAGTGAAAACATTTGTGAATAGATATAGCGTAATGATCTCATCAAACTTACAAAAGTAAAGTAAAATGGAAAATCATAAACACAAGCAGATAATTACACAACATATTTCAAAATTTTAGGTCCTTCCATATATTATCATCAAAATAGGTTCTCAGAAACAATCCAATAGGTACAAATCATTACTTTGTTACAATATTTTACATCTCTGAACTCATTCTTCATAACTATATCTACCCTTTTCCCCAAAATGGATATTAATTACAATCACATAACCTAAATGGAGTGAATTCTCATCCTGTTTTCACCAACTAACCCATCCAACAACAACAACAACCCTTTACAATCATATACATCTCGTATATATAAGCTATTTGGGATTTTCTGGTTTGAGACTCTGCATGCTTTGTTATTGTTATTTTGTAACCTCTTTCTCCTTGCTAGTGTTGTAGTGTCCTTCTTTCCAATTGTTTTTTGTTTCCTCACTTGCTCTGCTTTCCAGCTCCTTTGTGGCTTTCACAACTTGCTAAGAAAAATTGAGACTGTAGTATTGCTTGCGCAAATTCTTTTAATAAAAAATGAAGGGCCCAACAATATGGAGAGGGATCTAGATAGAGGCCAGAAGAAGGAAGTAATGGATCCCATTATTATGGACGAGCAATATGTTGATTAAGGTTGGTTGTCATTGATGTCAACCCTTGAAGAAAGCCCCGTAGAAAAAAGGTTTTGGTAATGGACCCAATATTGTTTGATGGAAATATGACTTGTTATTTTTTTGTCATGGTTGATAAGAAGTAATTATGGATGAACTCCAAAGTGGTCCCCTTATGGTGAAATCCCTCACGGGAAGATGTTTTGCAGAGTAAGAGAACCCATGCTTAATTGTGGAATAATTAGATGAAGGATAGTGAATTTTTCAGTGAAACTATCCTATATGGATAGTGATTTTCATTCCATTTCCGGTGGTATGTGGAACGTCACATAACTCCTCACGGTTAGAGAGTTATGGCCATGAGACGTTGGAGACCCCAGGTTTGGGTAACGGACCCAAATTTGTTTGATGGGTAACGGCATGAGTTATGATATATTTTCAAATAATACTATTATATATCGATAGTACATGTCATGTCATTTCTTTTGGTATGTGTAACGTCACATAAATCCTCACGGTTTGACAATTATAGCCTTACGAAGTTGGAGGACCCTCATATGTCATCTAGAAGCCCCAAAAGGTCAAAGTAGTCAAAGTGGTTTAAGAGATTTTAAAAGGTAAATAATAAAGTGAAGTAATGAGTGTATTATAATTCAAAGTGAATACAAA
>SNQJ01S0046678.1:85654-112338 GCA_010110895.2 Picea sitchensis | reverse complement strand
ATTTAATGAGCTCAATGATGCTTGCGAGACCCATAATGAGGCTCTAATTACTCGATATATTTTCTATCTTAGTTTTTCTTTACATCTTTTTCATAGTATTTACCAAGATTTGTGAATCCCCCTCTATCACTAGATTACCATAACCCATGAGCTTAGCTATTTGAAGACCCTTTTCTAGATCATGAATTTCTACTCCATTATTAGTGTCATGCCCTATGAAACAAGATAAGACTCTTAAAATGTTCCTATACTCATCTAAAAAAAACCCTGCTACACTTGATGGGCTAGGATTTATGTTAGGCCTCCTATATGGCCATCTATTTTATGATGAATTGGCTCTTAGGATTTGTGGATTATGTTTTAGTTATTTTTGTATGTATTTGATTAAAAAAATTTGGTTAGTTGCTTTTCATTTCAAGATGTGTGCTAAACCTATGGTATGGAGTGCAAGACATCTCTCTTAGGTTATTAATAAAGCTTTGGGCACTGATAAATTGGTTATGAAGCATCTTTTGAGCAGGGAATTCGAGCACATGTGAGCATGATGAATCAAAAGGATCATTTAGGTTCCATTACTTTGATATTCCATTTTTGGAGAGTTGTTGAAACTATTCCAACCATAGTTAACCACCAACATGGATTGTGGGCTCTAGTTGGACTGTGTAAAAGTGAGAATATTATTCCTTACTTGTTGGTCGAGAATATTGGAAAGACAAGAGTTATGAAGGGAATTATTGATGTTATACATGACTTGATCTCATGCCCACACTACCAAATGAGTGGTGGATTGAGTCCCTTCTCCCACAAACTGAACTTGGCATAAAGGAGTGAATCTATTAGCATTAGTCATTTAGTTTCTTTGTTATTTTCTTTCTAAAATTAGGTTCGACCCAGTTCTATATATGTATAATATTTGGCCCCAAGAGGGCATGGTTGCTAGACATTATTATGCTGTGACAGAGCTTTGAACTTATGGTGAAATTTTGAACTCATTTTGCTAAATTAATAAAAGCCAGTTCATGTTAGAAATATTGTAGAAGCTATAACTTTGTGTTCTGAACATTTTTGAGGCAGTTAGGCACTTGGATCAAGGCCACAATCCAAAAGGTACCAAGTTTCCTAATGTTTTTATGTGTGTAAGTAGAATTTCCTATGTTTATTATAGTGAGTAGATAGTTGATTATTGGGTTAAAAGTGTCTCTTATTTTTGTTAGATAAGTAACTTTTGAGCTATATATTTATTCCTTGTTTTGATTATATAAACAACTTGTTGAATTACGTGTCTCATGTTTTCCTTTACAATTTATAGTTTGCAAGTGCATGCTTTATGATGAATTAAGTAATTTCTATTAGTTGTGATAGACTTGTAGTTTAATTGCAAAATCATTTTCATATTTAGATGATGGGTGTTGGAAATTAAGATCTAATTCCAGAGCTGGAAAGAATACATGTTGTTCATGTGTTCTTAGTCCATGAGGTAGCCAAAATTGGTCTTAAACTCCCAGTTCAAATTTAAAGAACTAGTTTGTTTTGAGTACTCATGCATTTTCCTAGATTTATTGTTGATTTTCAAACTGAGTATTAGAATTAGCATTTCCTTAGCAGTCAATTCAAGTTTCCTTTATTTTGCACATATAGTGTATGTGTATCAGAAGAATCATAAGAATCATGGTCGATAGAATTAAATGATTAAATGTTTTTGGCCTTAAAACCCATTCATATAAAAACACTGTCATTTTTGGCACCGTTGTTGGGGAGGCACTAAAGGATATAGCTTGCTTGTTTTACACTGGGAAATGAAGAAACATTTAGGCTAGTTTAAATTTCTTTTCTAGAATTTCATTATTAGGCTACCTTAGGATGCATGACTCAAGGAACAAAAAATCATCGTGGATGTGGTGCAGTAGGAGCCACCTGCAATACTAAGGCAAGAAACGCATGGCTTCACATCAGCAAGGAACGATTGAAGGGTGAAGGCAAGAAACTCAAGCCCACCCGATATGGACTCTTCACTATTTTGGAGAAAAGCGACACTAATGCTTTTCGTTTATATCTTCCACCTTATATGCAGATTTATTCAATTGTGAACGTAGAGAACTTGAAACTTTTTGAGCCTCCCATGATCATGGATCGGGATGAGGAAGTTTCAATACCTTCAGTTGATGAGTTTTCACCTGAGTACTTGGATGAGTTACATGAAGATATCATCCTGGACAGAAGGACGAGGAATTCACTCAAGGGTGATGTTGATTATCTTCGAGTAGGCTTAAAGGGAACGCATCCAAGCAAGACAAAGTGGATTGAGAAGGATAAGGTGAGGGAACTCTTCCCTCACTTACCAGTTGATTAATGAAAGATTTTGGTGGTCCAAAAATCTCTCAGTGGGAAGGCATGATCCAAAAAGGATCTAGAGAAGGCTAAGAACAAATCAGAACGCACAGAAGCAACTTAGAACGCTCAGAATGGCTTCAATAGACATCAAAAGGGGAAAAAATTCAAAGTTCCCAAAACTCAATTAAAACGACATGATTGCGAAGAGCGCATCACAAGCTTTCTAACGGTGCAAATGAATCGTCAAATAGAGTTACAGATCAAAAGATATAAGCGGTCAAAGTATTGGTCAACCCAGCCCAATCAGAAGGGATGAATCAACATTCGTATTGCTAACATCAGCATGAGTACATATGACACCAACATCCATACAACCTAAGTGGAAAGTGCAGAGGGTGACACATGTCATGATGACATCAGCATGCCACGTGGCAGCACCAGAGGCTTCCGCATGTCACTCAAATTTAGACTCTTTAGGGCGCCAAGTGGACCAGTAAAAAAGTGCCACATGGCACCACCCAGAAGGCACCACATGTCTGAGATGACGTGAAGGTGACGTCAGTGCACATGTGGGAAAATCAGAGGATTCCACGTTAAAAAGACCTCCAAATCTGGGGCAGTTCCGCCATATATGGTGGCATATTCCATCGCCTGCCAGATTTAGCAGTTTGCTAAACTGTGCACCAGAAATAACAACAGTCCGCCAAATATAGCAGGTTTCCCACCAAAATCACCGCCATACTTAGTGTAGCGCGCCAAAATATTGTTTAAAAGAGCGGAGTCCATGGGATTCGACCCCGGGACCTCCGCTAACCTAGGCCCTAAACTTAGCTCCGCCAACCGATACACCAACAGACTCATTTATGACATAACTGCCAATTTTTTGTATATAAGGGGCTCTCGACAATGCATTTGAGACAGAAGAGACAAGAGCATGAGAGGCAGACTAGCGCATCCGTACAATACAGATCTATATGGCCTTTTTCACAGTTTTTGAGATTTTGCACGTATTTCTAGATTTCTCAGCATTAATTACATGAGTAGTGGAACAAAAACCGAGGCAAGGGTGCCTCTTGGGCCAAAAAGTGTCTGACTTGGATTGAGGCATGGAGACAGTCATTTTTAGGTAAAACGACGCCACGAACCAATGGTGGTGTTAGTTTTCTGATCCGAGCAAAGCTTCTATGGCTTAACTCCAGAATGAGGTATACTTATGTATTTTGCCCAATTCTTTTGTGGAGTTAATAAAAAGACCTACCCATTTGAGAGCAGGACCCGGAGACGTAGTCCACCAGGGATGAACTCCGTTATGAAGTTCTTTGTGTTCATATTGTATGATTATTTCTCTTTCCTTTTGATTTTTTCCTTCTTTATGGTGTACTTTAGTTTATGCTCATTTAATACAGTTCTTTAATAAGTCACCTAACGAAAAGATCCCAGATCATTATCTGAGAAGCGTCAAGAGCATTAGGGACATTTGGAATGGTACCCAACCAAACCGGTAGTCCCACATTCAACCCATAAATGTACAATGTGGACATCAATGTTTCTGAAGAAAGGAAAAGCAAAAGAATCCCCTTGCGAAGGGGTTCCTTGGTTGGTATTGTCAATAAATTTTTCCATGAAGATCTTATGCACAGGTTCTTCCCTTGTAGGATCATTCAAGTCCGTAAAAGTCTCACACACTGACTCTAGCGAACCAGTGGTATAAAAAACAATTCCTATAAAGAGGCAACTCCACGTTTCTAAGTGGAAGACTGGAAATTCCTCACGACCGACGGAGTGGGCGGTCTACCACCTTAGGTTAGAGACCCAAAGCAATGATTGAATAACTTGCTATGGAAAAATATGGAGCACAAAGCACACCACTAAGAAGAAAATCGTAAAAAGATACAATACAAACAAACAAACGACCCTTATGAATGCTTCTAACCCAGGGAGATGAAGTCTTGATTGTCCAAAGCATTCACAAAGGCAAATGACTGGCCAAGAGAAGTAGTTACCCAGACCTCTGACTGACGGTCCCTTCGGGTGTCGCCTAGAGAATACAGAGTCCGCGACAGGTACCGTGATACACCCCTCACAGTCACTTGTGTGTCAACCTATATAATGAAAAATAGGACACCAACTTGTAATAAACAATCAGTGGGGTACAATCAACAACCGGGTGAATGTATGGGCAGGGTAACTAAGCCCGAAGATCCTCTTGAGACTTGAAACACAACAGGGCCAAAATCACTCTTAGAGTACCTTGGATGGATCCAAGTGTCTCAGAGGTCTGACACAATTCGGTCTAGTAACGCTACATGATTCACCCCCAATACACACTCTCCCAAACATTTTTTCGGGATCAAGAGTGGATATCTTCATCACCGTCCTCTATGTGGCCTCGTGTTTGACTCCTCTGTGAGAGGAGCTTCCCAGATTGAGTAATTACAAGGTGGATTTTTCACACCCTAGCACAAACACCTAAGTTAAGTTTTGGTTGGCCTTGGAGAGTTTACCTCTTCTCACCTAATCCAAGCCCCTAGCCTAAGCTATTGGTGAACCCTAGAAAAAGTGTTACTAATATATTTTAGATTAGCGCATTCATTTTAGGGGCTTTTCTTACTCAAGGAATGAAAGTGCAACTTATGTTGTTTGAGACTCTTGTGAAAAAGAAACTAATTAGAACACTGACAAAGAACACTTCACTCTAATTCTACAAATGAAAAAGAGCTTCAAGCAAAAATCATGAACAATCCTTCAAACCTAAAAATGCAATCTTTTCTCCTTTCCATGCAAAAAGCACAATGCAAATTTCGAGTGAAACAAAAGAGAAAATGAAAGGATTTTATTTCTTATTTTGTTTTGAAATAATTTCAAGATGAGAAGAAAACACAACCCTATGCTAATTTATTTTTCTTTTCCAAATGACAATGCAAAGCAATTGAAAGAAGGAAAGAGACCTAACTAGCATAAAAACTAGGTTTTTTTTTTTTCCAAAACAACAAAGACGTGTGTTGTGCACGACCAACCTACGTATGCAAACAGGTTGTATATAATGCAGAGCAAAAATGTATGTGTGTTGTATACAGAACAAGGCGCGTACACCTCTGCAAATTTTCAAAAAAGGAAAATTTTTGGATAGACAACTTGGGCAAGGGAAGCTGGTAGGCACCTGGAAGGTGACCAGAGACCTAACTTGACTGAGAACAGTTAAAAAAACTCAGAAAGAAACTAAAAGTCAAATCAAACCAAGATCTCCCACTAAGACCCTAAAGAGAATCCCCAATGGAGTCACCAATTCTACTAGTGGTTAAAATCCCCCTATTACTATACCAAGTCAAAGTACATGCAGAGCACTAACTTCCCTTAAAACACGGTTCTATTTTTAACTACCCCAAAACTATCTAAACTTAAAATACAAGAGAGGGAAAAGTAGTTATACCTTAGGTTCTTTTGGCTGGTGTAGACCTCTTTCACCTTTTGTAGCTTCCTGGATTGTTGGTTTCCTCCCAAAGATGACCTACAAACAACTTAGGAAATATCAATGTTAGTGCTTAGATTTAGATATAAGTGAATAAATCAAATGAAAAACAAATAAACATAATGTTTGGGACATAAAAGAACTCTTTTATTCAAATATGAATATTACAAAAATTACAACCTTCATCGGCTGACGCTCCGTGAACCAGGTCCAGGCTCCTCTTAATGTTGCTCCAAGTGCATCATTCCCATACTTGCATCTCACAACCAACCGATCTCTTGGGAAAAGGGAAAGGGTTGTATAAGAAGAAAGGGTTGGAGGGGAATGTTGAGGCAAAATTTTAGAAAGGGTTGCAAAACTTTGGCTAGAAGGGGAAGGGATTTTGGAAGAGTTTCTTTGTTCTCTTGCTTCGTGTTGAAATGAGACCCAAAGACCTATTTTTATATGAAAAAAAGATGGTTATTTGGTTTGGGGACGAGCTACAATGGGTAAAATGGTTGGGAAACCTTCAATAGCCCGTAAACTCCATTGAATTCCTTGCAACTTTATATTTTTTTGCAATTTTTGGAGGTAATCATGGGTTGTCTAGCATGCATCTCACGAATGTACGCGGGATAACTAGCATGCAACATGTGTGTGTATGCGAGATATAGTT
Source organism: Picea sitchensis (assembly GCA_010110895.2). Classification (NCBI taxonomy): domain Eukaryota; kingdom Viridiplantae; phylum Streptophyta; class Pinopsida; order Pinales; family Pinaceae; genus Picea; species Picea sitchensis. The sequence continues at coordinate 105,883 of SNQJ01S0046678.1, read as the reverse complement.
CAACAAGGTGCGTACAAATTCCAAAAAATATTTTTTTAAGAGGAAGTCTCAACGGTATTTTTGGAAAAATATGTAAGTGGAAAGACCAATGTCATGTATGCATAGGTAAGACATTTTTGGACTATAACAAATGTCACCTGCAAAATCAACGTCTAAATATCCAACAAGTGTACAAATTTTTTTCTTCTTGTATAGAAGACCAAAATCTTTTGTACCTTGAATATACCTTAGTACCCTTTTTGTTGAGTTCCAGTTACTTTCCCTTGGTTCCTACATAAACCTTGAAAGTATGATGTTTAAATATGAAAAATCTGGTTGAGTATTTGGCAAATAAACGAGGCTTCCAATCAATTTCCTATACCTTTACCATCCACCAATCCCCCCTTTCGAATTTTGAAAGCTTCAAATCCTGCTCCATGGGGGTAAGAGAAGGTTTACAATCTTCCATGCCAATTTCTTTAACAATTCAATGGCATAATTAGTTTGACTAAGGAATATTTGATTATTATGTTGAGTTAATTCAATTCCAAGATAATAATGAAGTAGCCCCAAATATGTCATTTTGATGTCTGTTTGAAGTTCTTCCTTAACTGGTTTGATGTGAACTTCATTATTTCATGTTATGATTAAGTCATCAACATAGAGTACAAGTATCACCAAGTTATTATTTTTCATTCGAAAATACAAAGTATCATCTGATTCACTTCATTGAAAACCAACCTTTCATAGGTAATCATCTATTTTTGAATACCAATCTCGAGGATCTTGTTTCAAGCCATATAAATCCTTCACTAATTTTTATACTTTATGTTCCTATCCTTTAACTTCAAATCCTTTTGGTTGAGTCATGACGACCTTTTCTTTGAGATCACCATTTAGGAAGGAACTTTTGACATTCATTTGATGTAATTTCCAACCATTTTGAGCAACCAAATTGATAATCGTTCTGATTGTTTTCCATTTAGCTATTGAAGAAAAAGTTTCATCATAATCAATCCCTTCCTTTTGATCAAAACCATAAGCCACTTGTCTTGCTTTTCACTTGTCAATTTTCCATTTGTCTTGTACTTTATTTGATAAACCCATTTGCAACCTATGGGTTTAACATTAGTGAACAATTAACTAAGTTCCAAGTCCCATTTGCAAGTACTAAATCATATTCATTAATCATTGCTTCCTACCATTCTTTATGTTCTACTGCTTCACCAAAAGTAGTAGGTTGAGTGGAAGCATGAGCTAACAATGCAAAATTAGATTTTGTTTTTAAAGAAATCCTAGTTCCTATTTTTTTCATTTCATTTGGATGAACATCTTTGAGAAGTTGTTGGGACCATTTTGGCCTTTGATGTTGAGTGGATAGTAGATTAGAATAATCATTATTATTATCAAAAAGAGGATTTACAAAAACTAAAACTCTCCTATCCTCTTAAGTATCTTGAGCTGGACAAAAATATTTTGAATATTCATTATTAACAAAATCTTTTGCAGATTCATTATTAGAAGAATCAAAAGAATTTTTTTATGAAGGAATCTCTTCTGAAGAAAAAAGTAATTTTCAAACCAAAATGATTTCAATTATTTATTTTTCAACTTGTCTTTACCCTTAGTGTTTTTCTTCTCTAAACGACTAAGGAGATGATTAATCTCATCAAAACTTTTACTTTTAGTTTCATAAAAAATTACATCTCTACTGAAATGAGTTTACCATATGAAAGAAACCGATACCCTTTCTTTTCATCAGAGTATCCAATGAAAGTACATTTTATACTTCAAGATTCTAGCTTAGTTCTCTTTTCTTTGGGAACTAAAACATAGAAAACTGAACCAAAGACTCGAATATGCTTAAATTTTGGTTTGAAACCATACTAAGATTCATATGGTGTGATTCCATCCAAAGAAGCAGTGGGAGATATATTTCTTAAGTAAACTATAGTGTGAATTGCTTCGGCTCAATAAGAGGAACTTAGGCCTTTGAATTTTAACATTAATCTCACCATGCCCATCAAAGTTCGGTTCATTCTTTTTATCACACCATTTTTCTATGGAGTGTATGAACTTTTGAATTACCTTCTAATGAATTTATATAAACAATAATTTTGGAATTCATTTGGAATGAATTCCCCTCCATTATTTTCCCTCAAAGTACCAATATTTTCCTTGGTTTCTTTTTCAATAAGATGACAAAAACTTTGAACTTTTCAAATGCCTCTGACTTTTCCTTCAAGAAATACACCCAAGTCATTCGACTGAAATCATCAATCAAAAGTAAAAAATATTTAAATCCTCCAAGAAAAGTCTCTAAAGGTCCACAAATGTCATTGTGGATGAATTGCAAACATTTGTTTTCTGACCATGATCTAGTAGGGAATGATTCTTGATTTTTTCCCCAAAAATTCAAGCTTCACATCTTGCATTTTAATTCTTAAAGGTGGACAACCCTTTACCATTCCCTATTTTCGAAGTTGTGAAAGACTATAAAAATTCAGATGTCTATAATGAACATGCTGTAAACTTATCAATGAATTTTATGAATCAATTGTTCTTGTAAAATATTGCTTCCAAGGAATGAACTTCCCTTTCATCCCGAGAAGCTTGCCATCTATCCTTCTTAACCATGCATGGGACATCTCTAGTTGGGCATGTCCACTATAGTGCAAGCTTGAGATATGTGAGTGTTTTGAGGAAAATTGAATTGGATTTGTGAATTGTGGGCAATCCAGCTATGATTTTCTCCAGATTTCTTGAACCAACACAATCTTTGAATCAATGTTAGACGTTTTCTAGTGCTTCTTACTAGTTTTGGCCATTAGCATTCATGTATTGAGAAGAGAGAGGAATTAGGCATCGAGTGTTTCCTAGGTTTCAACGACAATAAATCTGAAGTTTGAATCTCACCATGAACTTTCACCATCAAGGAAATCACGATAATGGTCGTTATTCTTTGTTAGAAGCTGAAATGTTTTTCCAAATATTGAATCTATATTCGAAATCCACATGTCGGTTTATAGTTCATACAAGCAATCATTTACAATTTATTTATTTTGATATCTATGATGACATTGAGAGTATCAACCTTTGCATTTGAAATGAAAAAGATCTCATTTCATTTAGCCCATAGAAAATTAACCCATGGGAGAAATTTAGCCCCTAAAATTTTCCCTGATATTTGATGTCATTGTTAACTAATGGAATTTTTTTGTGCTAAATTCTTGCAGTTCAATCTAGGTATTAACATATACAACAAAATAACAAAGACACAATAGGCAATGATTTTATGTGGCCTATAACTTTTGGCTCCGACATCAGAAATGGATAAATTTATAGTCATTGGAAAGGTATTTCAAAGGAGAAGAGATTTGATAACTTAGTTTTTATAGAAAATATTTTGATTTATCAAAAAATTAAAATATAAGAGGCTTAGTATTGGTTTGGATAAGAAATTATCAATATAGAGGATGCCCAAGACCCTTATTATTTGGACGCATGTGACATGGGAAAAAAATTGCACACTAGAAATGAAAAGACTGAGACAAATGGATGTAGAAATCAAGAGACTCCAAATATTGAAAAAATTATGAGGACCTTGAGGGTATAAATTTAAATATATAGAGTAGATAATGAGAAGTTAATTAAATCTCAAGAGGATCAGAACCAGTTGAATGCCTCCATGCTACAAATTTTCACATATATACATAAGCAGTTGCACCATGGATAGAGTTAAAAAAATGCTAAAGGGGGTGGGAACAATTCAATAAGTCATCAAAGACCCCCTAACACCAAAATAAATACATATAGAGATGGAACATACACATCATTAGAGTCTCCTCTCAATGAATTGTATGTCTCTAAAGGTTCATCGAGTAGTTCAATATTTTTTTCTTATAGTCAAAGGAGGAAGAGACCTATTAGAGATAGTTTTCATGAAGAATGTAGAAAATTAAAACCACCTACTTTTGATGGGGAGGTAAGGTATAGTTAAGAAGTTGTGTCTTGTATTATTGGGATGAAGTACTTGTAAGTCTAGTATTACTCTGGAAACATGAAGGCTAGGGTTTCCATATTCAATTTGAATGACGAAGAACCAATTTGGAGGGAACATCTCAGACAAGTCAAGAAAATAAGTGAGAGAAAGATTGTCTAGAAGTAGTTAAAGAAGCACTTTCAACATAAGTATCTCTTTGAAAAGTACTATGATGGTAAAGTCAAATATATCCATGAGTTAAGGTTATAAAAAATGGCCTTGGATGAATATGTGAAATAATTCTTAGAGCTACTAAGATATGTCAAGTTCACTAGATATGAGAAGGTAAAGAACCAATGTCTCTTAAGTGGATTACCTCATTCCTACAAAGGCAAAATTGAGTTTGATGAACCTTAAACTTTGGATGATACCATTACAAAATCTAAATAAGTATAATAAAAACAAGCCTTAGGTCCTCAAGGCATGGAAGGACTAGAACAAGGATAAGCTTGACAAGCGAAAAATAGGGTTCAAGCCCCCTCATTATAAAAATAACCAAATAATCTCCTACATAATTAGTTAGCATGAAGTGGAACTAATCTAGTTGGATCAGAAATTGTTCACATCAAAAGGAGAAAACTAGGATTGGTCTTAACATCTAGGAATCTACCATTGTTAGTAATTTAGAAATTCCTAAGATCTATGCTACAATGGAATACCATAAAATAGACCATTAATCAAGAGTTCTTGAAGTTTAAAGTAATATTGATAAGAAATTCCTTTCCATTTTAATTTCACTTGGGATCTATTCCTAGTTATGTTAATCTGAAAGCTGTCAAATCTTGTGATCTTAAGAAGTGTAAGCATATTAAGTCATGGTTAGTTTAGTTATCCACTAGAACTAATAGAAAGCTAGTAAAATAGTGGAGAGTTGTCCACTTGATCTTAATGGAATGTTCACATGGGCACGTTTGAACATTTTTCCASTTGGTTCATATAATTTCCTCATTGATATGGATTGGCTAGAAGCACATTGAGTTAAGCTTGATTGCTAAAAAAGACCTTTTATTKCATTAATGAAGATGGAAACTAAAAAACTATAATATGTATTTCAAAAGTAATCTCTATAAGGTAGATTTCAATCTTATAGCTAAATAAGTTCTATAAAAGGGGTGCTAATTGTGTGTAAATCATGTATTGGAATTAAAAAAGGATAATGATCCAAACCTTGAGGAGTATAATGTATTGTAAGAATTAAAATATGTATTTTCTAATGAGGTACATAGACTACCTCCAAAAAGAAATATTGATTTATCAACTAACATTGTGCCTAGAGTTGCACTAGTGTCCAAGGATCCTTGTAGAATGAATACCTAGAGATAATGGAGATGAAAATGAAATTGAAAGATTTGGTAGAGAAAGGATACATTCAGCTAAGTGTGTCCCCATGGGTAGCACTAGTCTTATTTGTGAAAAGTAAAGATGGAACTATCAAGGAATGTATCGACTATAGACAACTAAATAATATGACAATAAAGAGAAAGTATTCATTGCTATGAATTGATGATTTGTTTGACCAAATGAGAGAATAAAAGGTATTTTCAGAAATTGACCTAGGTTGGGATATCATAAAGTTATAATTAAGGAAGGATAAATGTATAATACAACCTTTAGAATAAGGCATGACCATTATGTATTTGTGTTGATGCCATTAATTCTCACAAATGCACCAACTACATTCATGTGCCTCATGAACAATGTCTTCAATAAATGCTTAGAAATGTTTGTGTTTGTCTTCCTAGTCGGGCCCCTCGTTTAGAATTTTGAATACATCCAAGTTGTTGTAGCAGGAAGGACACAGTGGAACAAAATTAACAAATAGAGCAAACAGAGAGTTGTGATACATGGAATATAACCTATTAGGAGCACTAAGGAGTCCTTAGCATTGAGGGGAATCTAGAACTAGAGTAATAGGAAATATTCTAGGTGATTGAGGACGAAGTAGAAAAAAGAGGAAGACACATGGACGATAAAAAACGAGATAACAACAATTTCATCAAACCAATATTGAAAAAGGATAATGACTCTACATACTTTTGAATGTACCTTCCCACCTTTGGGTGTATATATACTATAAAGTCTTAAGATTGAAAAGGTTGTTAATGGTTAGAGGATTGTTGGTTGTCAAGTTTTGAAATAAGTTATGGATTAAGATAGCAATTTGTGCTATGGAATGCACTTTGAGTGGTTTCAAATTTGTGCCACTCTAGTAAATGTATTGGTTCATGTTGTATATTAATGGAATGAGGCCTCCGTTCAAAATTTTTGTTGTCTTCCTTCTATATGACAATGATGTGTTTTATTGTTATTACTTAACTATGCCAATGAATGAACACTATATTATCTAATCTATTTTGAGAACTTAAGTAGGATAATAATTATATTGGTTATGATGGTCTGATAGACCTTGAGTACATTAATATGAGTTACGATTTGGTGCGTAACGTTTGGCATGAGATCTAAGAGAAACCATGCATATTGAGTTGAATGCCCATAATGACAACCATGTTGCATGAGCCCTATATAGTATTTGGTCTTAGCTTGGAGATTCAAGTGAGACCTTCCCTATATTTAATATTTAATATGCTAGCACTTATACTATAATGGGACTCCTTTGTTGGAACTGACGTGGAGCCTAGTTCTAGACTAAGAAAAAAAATGGTTTCATTGCTAGGACCCTTCATCACATGTGTGGTATTTTAGAAACATGACCGGTGAGCTGACCTCAAGCTACATAGATAATTGTTGGTTCCAACATATTAAAAATTTCAAGAAACAATACATTAAAGGTGGTTGATCCCAATGGATGCATGACAACTATAAAAATTATGAAATATTTTGGGTGGAGTTCCCAATGGTTCTATTTGAGTGGTTGAAGAGAGAGGGAAAACATCCATGTCCAACTTGGAAAAGGAGGAGAGAGATATAGTGGAGGATCCAAAACCTAGTTATGCTATAAAGGTTTTTTCATAAGGTACATCATTGAGTTACAATAGAGGGGTACATAATTGAGTTTGTGGTTAAGCCGAACCATTCATTCTCAAGAGAAAAAGAGTAGTTTAAGAAAGGATCTCATGGAAGGTTGATTAAGGAGGTTGCAACATGGGTGAACATTTTCTTGGTGGAGGAATATTATATTCCCTTCAACCTACTAACCATGGTAGCATAAGCCCTTGCACATGGGGTGACTTGGGATGGAGCTAGTGAAAGTGGGTAAGTACAGGAGAATAGTTCCATGGAGGAAGAACAAGCTCTAGAGAGAGAAAAGAGAGAATTGAGAAGGGATGAAATAAAAAATAAGTGGTGTTTGAATAGGGTGTAGAATATTTATTGAAGGGAGGGAGTGGTGAAGAAGATGATGTATAGATAAGGGAGTACTAAAGAACAATTGAAGGAATTAGAGGGGTTAAGGAAATGGAGAGAAAAGGTTGATCGATGATTGAAAGAGCAAGGATTTGTAATAGAGAATCATCTAGAGAGTATATTGGAAGGAGAAACAATGTCTAGGGAGTTGAAAGAGTCGATAAATAAAACAAGGAGTTGCTTCTGAACAAAATGAGAACCAAACTACTGGAAGGAGCATGATCATTCAACCACAATTAAGAAAAGTGATTAACGATGTATTTTATTTGTTTGACATGGAAGAGAGGGGACAACAAGACATGGTATGACCCAAGGACAGTGGGGCCAACCCAGAAAAATCTCTACCCTTTGTACATTCATAAAATACTAAGCTAACCATTAATTTCCTCTCTAGTTTTGTTTTACAAAGCATCTTCTAGAAATGGAGTGAAGGATAGTAGTGGCATACAATAGAGTGGAGGAAGTAACATTGGTGGCAAAAAGGTACAATAATGAATAAGTTAATTATAGATCAAGAGGAGGAATCAATTTGATTAGTCAACTAGGCCCTAAAGGTTTTATTTTAGTAAGTGATCTAATAGGAAACGCAGATGGAGGAGCCGACAGTATGACAATGCGTCTCCCTTAGTGTTTAGGGAAAGGTGATAGTGATGCAAAGTAGTATTGGTTCCTATGTGAATCAATATGGAGGGAAAAAAGGGTCACGACCCTAAATACCAAGCTGGTAGAGTTCCAAACCACTTTCAGGGGAGGGCTCTATGATGGCATATGAAGTTAATCTAGATAGACCCCCAAGGTACATCCAAGACCTTGGATGAAGTGAAAGCATGATTTCTAGCTTATTTTAGAGATTAAACTTGGAGAAATAGAGTTGTACTGAGCTGAAGAATACTAAATAGTGGGTGGGTGAGCGTGCTTGGGAATATGATTGGTGTTTTTGGGATGTGATAAGAAGAATATCATATATCATACATGAGACACAACATAAGGAGTGGTTCATCAAGGGATTAATTCCCCTGACTATTAGAGAAATGTTTGGGTCTAAAATGGGCCTCCTAAGGAAAATAATAAAATAATAGTTAAAATAATAAAATAAGACATGAATTTCCAAATGGAAAGAAAGAGTACTACATTTTTTTAATTGTATTTTTGACTTATCTCATCTTGAATCCTATTGGTTCTTTCAAATTTTATTTTGATACCACATTTGTGTTTTGAGCCCCATTTTTGACCTCAAAATTTGTCTATTGCCAAAGTTCCCTTGATGTAAAAATAATGGACCACTCAACAGGACACCCTAGTACAGGTGATGAAAATTAAGTCAATGAACGAGCATCTAGGTGTAGTAAGAGCTAACATTAGGGCTGCATGCTCAATGATCACAACCATTGAGCTTGTTCAGTTTCAGTTGCAACTCTCAACCATGACTAAGCAAATTCAAGAGATGAACCACAGTAAGACAAAAGGGATCAAGTATGATGCATTGTGTGTAAAAAAAAAGGACACATGGAAAACACACATCCTTCACTAAAATATGGAGTTGCATCACCAAACTTGACTCCACCACCGACCAAGTTCCCAAGGAATGTGGCAGGATAATACTACAAAATTTACAGGACTTATGGCCACCCCCAACCTCTACATGACGTTACAAACATATAAGTATTCTCTCATTATATATTATTTCTATAGGGAAAATACTCATACCACAAAGACTTGTCGTGTCCTACTAGCAAAGCGATGCGAGAGGAGGCAGGTTTTGGAACAATCGAAGGAGGGGGGAAAGGAGCATATAGAGGTGGATATGGAGGATGTTATATAGGTGGATATGGAGGAGGATAAAAAAAGTGGTAGGAATGGTAGCCATACATTCCCCGTTAGATGTTACAATTGTGATTACATCAAGCACATAAATAGATATTTCCTACAATCGATAAGGATAAGATGTAACTATTGCAAGGCCACCATTCATGCAATTACGGATTTTCCTAACTTAATAGATAAATGGGAGATTGGGAAAAAATGACAAAATGTGAACCTAGTGAATCTGAAACCTAAGTACATTACAAAGGTTGGGGATCAATGGATTAGTGTGGTGACTAGAGGTGGAGCATATACTAGTGATAATGATTCCCAACTAGAGATTCCCCATATAAGGAAGGTGACTCCTATGGACACTAGATTCAATTTAATAATGAAAAGTATATATTACAAAGAGGCTTCAAAAGCATTGCAAGAAGTATCTGCCACCCTATGCCAGGGTGCAAGAAATAATTTAGTACCCTGGAATCCTCCTAGACAACTGTTGTAATCATTGAACTAGGAATCAATGCAAAGATACAAGAAGGATATTACATCATATTCAAGAGTTCTTCCACAAATTGATAAGGATAATGGATGTTGAGTATTTAACAAGGAATTTGTGATCAAGTCTTGATAAGTTGACCAGGGGTAGGGAGGAAGAGCCCATCTATGCTCCCTTGCCCAAGAGGAAGGTTCAGAGGATCGCCCAAAAGAAAAAACACCAGATTGGTTGAGAATTTAAAATGCATGTCCAAATACATAGATAAAAGGTAAGGGATTTATTGTTGGACCCGGGATCAAACTTGAACATCCTCCTGAATAAATTGTGGGAAATGACAGGAAGGGCACTATTAGTATATTCACCCCTCTAGTTGTGGCTAGTGAATTAGTGTTGAATATATCTAATTGGTTTCTTGGAGGATGTTGTGGTTAATTTGGGCTCATTAAATACAATGGATGATTTCAAAGTAATAAAAATCATTAATGAGAAAGGCACTTACCCCACTTTGTTTGGTTTTGGGCCAACAATATTAAGTCCATGATCAATTTTAAAAGGGGGATATGTTGTTCAAAGCTAATGGTGTTAAGGTAATACGACGTATTGACTCTGTAAGTGGGGAGAGGTATACAAAACTAGTGGATGATGACATGGATGGAATGACTATATACCAACTATATAATTTGACATTAAGTATGAGGGATGTCATAAATCCCACCATAAACATGGTAGTTAAGGACGAGCATCTATTCCAACAACTCGTACAACTAGGAGGCACTCCAAGACTAGAAAGAATGTAACCATGAGATGGAATATCACCATTGTGCCTTGATCAGGTATATCCTATGGATTGACAATGAAATGAGATACCCCCTATATTTGATGGCATGGGTGATGTATATGGTTTTTTGATGATTTGTGCCTAACAATCCTAAAGGAACGAAAGGCACTAGCCCTAGATCTCATGTTAAGATCCACACCATATAAAAAATGTATAATTCATAAGGTGGAACTTGAAATATGGGAGGAGGTCCAACCAATTTTGTAACACGATTTTCCTTTCCTCTTGAATATCAGGTGTTTGACATCCTAAGAGATGAAAAATATCCACTTGATTTCCTTGGGGTCTATGAAGGAGGGACCAAACCAATCATATGTGCATATGAGTGTTTCCATAAGTGGAGGTGGGAAGGATTCCTAGAGAAAATATGGTTTCACGGCTTTACTCACACCTTAGGACCTATCCTCAAGGCCTAGTACCTACATGAGGAGGAGATAAAACAATAATGTAGAGCCCTTAAAGAGTGATTCCACTTGACATTTTCCTACATAGTTAAGGTCTTCAATATCACTTCTATATTTAAGTCAATAAGGTCATTTCTATTTTATGGCATAATAGATAGATTGCCAGACTATGTATGTAGAGCCCACCAACACAAGCAACCTCATAAAAAAGTAAAGGAGGAAATTGAAAAAAATCTTGCGGTCATATTAGTATCTTCAATAGAAGAATCAAACTAGATAATTTCATTAGCCATCCAAGACAAGAAGGAAAGAACCAATATAAGTGTATACATGGATTTTAAGGGATTGAATGCAGCTTACATTCATGACTCGTACCCTACTCCTTTTAGTGATGAGATGTTGAAACATGTGGCAATAAAAAGGGGATTGCTCATTGAATAATGTCTTCTCTGGATACCATTAGGTCCAAGTAATAGAAGAAGATAAAATGGATTTTTTTTTTCCATGGAGTGGGGGTCCTAGCTTCCTACTCTTATAATGTAATTCCATTTGGATTGAATAAAACCTTCCTAATGTTTTACAAGATAGTGATCATAACAAGTTCTTGGAAGTATATTGGATGATTGGATAACATAAAGTTTATTGAAGGACCATGTTGCAATGTTGAGACTAATGTTCAAGAAGTGTTTGTAGCTACAAATCTCTCTCAACATTAAAAAATTCACCTTTTTCACACCTTTTGACAACCTATTAGGTCACATTGTTTGCAAATATGGCATACTAGTGGATCTAGACAAGATGATAATAATTGCTAATCTAGAAGCCCCAACAAATGTCCATAACCTATGGTCGACTCTGGGCCACACATGGTACTATAGAATATACATAAAGGGATACATGTGCATCACTTCACCCATGGATTTATTATTGAAGGATACATAAGATTTTATCTACATTCCAAAGTGCCAAACATCCCTAAACATTATTAAACAAAATTGGTAAGTGTGCCCATCCTAGTTTTCCTAAATTGGAATGTTGCGTTTTAGGTACATGTTGATGCCTTTGGTGTTTCACTAAGATCCATCTTAGCGTGAAAAAGATAGGGGAAATTGGGTCATATGATTTACATTTCCAATAGAAATGTTTCAAAGTCTGAACACAACTATACCACTACCGAAAGAGAGGGATTGGTGATGGTGTATTCACTGCAGAAGTTTTGACACTACTATATGGGAGGTAATTTCAAATTCTTCATGGACCACTCAACACTCAAGCACCTAGTGAATAAATTGGTGTTGGAAGGTAGGATCTATGTATGATTATTTATATTTTAGAAATTCATCTTTGAAGTCATAGTGAAGCCAAGGAAAATGAATGTCAAACTAGACCACTTGTAAAGAGTGGAAATGAGGGATTCCATGGGATCAATGGATGAATAAATACTAGACTAACTATAACGAACAAAACAATGGATCTTTTCCTCTAGAAATTTATTTTTCTCATGCCAAAAGAAAGAACATGAGTGAGAAAGAATGAACGAGAACAATGAATGATGAACCGATTGAGGAACCCCCAAACAATGAAAAACAAGGTTTATATAATTACATGCAATAATGCACCATGTGTCTTCCTCGAGAATCTAACTTAACCATTTTTCCCAACTAATTCCAAGATGGGTGAATAAAATACAATAAAAAGACTTAGCCCCTTTATCCCCCTCTCTCGTGGAATCACAACCCCCTATCTCTGTGCTTGTGCCTCTTGCAGCTATTGATGCATTTTATTATTATATTCAAAGAATTACATTGCTAGTCTCTCCGACCTTTCGCTTTACAGGAACTCTGGCATTTCATCAAATAAACCAAAAATACATTATAAATTCAGGGTCTCAAAACTGGGGTTTTACAGTTATAAGAAAGACTGTGGTGGCCCACAATGTTCAAATATGATAAGGAATATGCTCAATCTTGTGATGTATGCCAAAGAATTGGAAGACCCTCATATTGAATGTATGCCATGTTGAAAACTTTTCTAATGCTCTCTGTCAAAGTTATGGGTTCATCATATTGAATTTTATCTTTATTTAAAGTTGGAATTCCACTGATAAACCTATGTAGCTTCACTTTATCATCCTTGATAAACCCCACATACTTCAACAATCCCAAGAACTTATTTTCATATTCTCCCATGTTCTTGCTCCCCAACTCGAGTTTAAATAACTTTTGCATCTTCTTGTCATAATAGTGCTATGAAAGATAATCCTGCTAAAACTATTTCTTGAACTACTTCTAAGTAATCCTACTCTCATCAATGTGCTCAACTTGCCTCAATTGATTCCACCACATAACGGTTTTTCCATGCAAATGATATGTGAAAATCTTGTCTTCTAAGTTAGATGGGTAATTGTGCAACTGAAAATACTTCTTGATTCCAAGCAACCAAACTTCAAGATAATCTCCCCTTTCTCTTTCACCATCAAAGTATGGTGTCTTAAGATTCATAATATCTCCTTGCAAACTATGAAATTCATATATTCTTCTTTGATACCTAACAACGAACCACTTCTAGGTTGCTCCTTGAATCTTCAGATGCATAAAACTTCCTAGTCATCGACGAATCCAAACCAAAATTTAGGTTTGAGATGAAAGTTGTTGAGGGATGAGGTCTCAAATTGCTCCATGAAAATGTTAGAAACCGTGAGGGATAGAGAATACCCCATAGTTGTTCCTTCAATCTATTCATAGCAAGTACCTTTAACAGTGAAGACGGTGGAGGTAAGGAAAATTTCAATTAGGTTTATCGTTTCATGGTCCACCATCTTGGAGATGAGGTCTAATTCTTAGGGGACATGAATTTTGGTAAATAAAGAGACACCATCAAAGCTGACTAGTAAGTCTTGGTCATCAAGTTGAATATCACAGGTTTTTTGGATAAAGTTAGTGGAGTCTTTAATGAAGGAGGATGGGTGGAGTCTCCACTCAAAACGTTGGACGTTTCAAAAACTTCATACATAGTTTATTTCCAAAATTACAAAATTAGCATTATGAGGAACTGTGAAACTATGTATTCTTTAGCCTAAATTTGTCTATCTTGAAGAGTATATAAAATGTTGAGTACATAAAATTTTCTAGTTTTGTGATCTAGGGTCACTTTTCTTCCTATGAAAATCCCAAAAATCTCCCAAAAAGGCCTAGAATTGTGGATTTTTTCCTATTTCAACATCCCCATTCCAAACCCCTTCACTGGGTATTTTCATGTCTTCTCTTTGAAGTCTCTTTAAAAATCTCATCTTAATCTGGATCCCAGTCACTGAACTAGACCGAGATCTTTAAAAACCAATGTTTTGAACTTTCTGAAAAAGTTCAAGCAGAAATGGCGAGTGGTCCTCATTGGAACTTTTGTAGATATTTTTATTGGAGACAAAACCCATAAATTTTATCTCAATCCGAGTCATTCTTCTCTAGTTATGGCCAAAATAAGAAAATTGATCAAAACTTCATTTATTTTTTTTGGAAACATAGGCAACTCTGCATATGTGGAAATTTGTTGATGTGGCACCATGGGTTCACATGGCACCCCGAGGGGATGGAATTTCACCCCTCCAACCATGTTGGCCTTGTCTCATCCTCCTCCTCCTCCTCCTCCTCTCTCTCTCTCTCTCACACACACACACACGCACATTCTTTCTTTAACCTTTGCGCTTCACTATATGTGTAATAAAATATTATTATTATGGAACCCCACCCATACTGACTACCACATGGCACAACCGCCATGCCCCATTCCACCAACGAGTCCCATCCCCTCCTTTAATTCCAACATGAAAATTTCCCGTGACCATATCTGACGGCGAAGAGTTGAGGTTGATTGACTGTTAGGTGGATTTTGATGGTTGAAGTAACTGGGTGTTAATGGTACCCAAACCTTCTAAAAAACTTGTACCACCCAAAGGGCACATGACAAACCCACACCAATTTTAGAGGTTTTAAAAAGTTTGAAAAACTACCCAGCAATAGCTCCAAAACCACTAATGGTATCGGGTTGCCACTCCACCTGTCGACCTGCCACGAATMTTGCCACTGATGCCTGCCACCCCACCATTGTGCCACTGGCCTACCACTATGGTAGTCCACATCACCACCGCCACGTCACCCGACACATGGCCTCCACGTCATGATGACGACATTGTAYAAAAAAATTCCCAAAATTTTCCAATATTCACAAAATGCATAATTTCAAGAAAATGTTGTTCGACCGCCCAAGCATCTTTCAGCTCAACCTCTACACACTTATCAATATTTCAACCTAAAATCTGGACCATATGGCCCAAGTTCTATAACTGGTGCTCTTATACCAATCTATGACATACTCATCGACCCAGGTACCTCTAAATCCACGTTCTTGAGCAAATTCCAAATTTTTCTATCATTTTTAATTAATCAGGAAGCATGCATACCAAACAAGGACTCATGCAATATTCAATAACATGCTAAAATACAAACGAAATGATCAATATGTCATGCACAACATTAACAACAAACATGCATGACATAAACACATCTCAAAGATAATTAATACACATTGGAATATGAAATACAGAGAAAACACATAGAGCACTTATCTTTAAATAAACCATTCACCAATTGGTTGTAGGCGTCGAACATTCTACCCAACCATAGACATTGTTATTCTATCTCTCTGAATATAAATTCACCTTTGAGTCGAGGATATGAATCCACAAGGATGGGTCCTAGGTCAACTACAGAACACATACTAGTCAACTAACAAGCTCTCACAATTTTCCCAACAACACAACAATCCTAGTTTACCCACTCTCTTCCCCCCTAAGCATGAACAACCCAAAGGAATGAACTCCATTCAATGCCATGGAGTCTCTCATGTTGTTCCACTTCCTTTCTAGGGCTCTGATTCTACTATCTAGGAAATCTCAATGTTGGAAACTCCAAGGATCCTCAGGTGTGGACGGTTCTTTCACAACTTCCATCATTCTCATGCACACGAGCATCCATTTCTTGCTGGAATAATAAAAAATTACCTATAATGAACAAAAATGTCTCTTTTGCTCTAGAAATTTGTTTTTCTCATGCCCAAAGCAAGAACAAGAGTGAGAAAGAATGAATGAGAACAATGAATGGTGAACCGATTGAGGAACCCCCAAACAACCAAAAACAAGGTTTATATAATTACATGAAATAATGCACCACATGTCTTCCCCAAGAAGCTCACTTAACAAGACAATGGTATTATATAGGCCTTCAATAAAATATTGTAGCGATGTCTGACAAAGGTTTTTTTTATCAATCAATATGATTAGTACAAGAGGATACCTACAATACTCTGGTCATATCAAACAACGACCAAGAAACTCACCAAACACACTCCTTTCAATTTTTTCTATGACAATGAAGCAGTAGTGCTTGCAAAATTCTTGGTATCATGTTTATTCATTGTGAAATCCACACAGATGATAGATGAAGTGTCAGTTCCAACTCGTCTTGTGGAGCTTATGGAACTAGAAGAATATTGTTCTTGGCATGGTATCACCAGGAGGTCGAGAAGTTGTGGTAGAAGGCATGGCATGATCACCATTTTACAATAAGTTTGAACAAGGTGACTTGGTACTTCCCTACAACAACAAGTAGCTCAAGTACATAGGCAAGTTACATATGCATTTGTTGGGACCCTTAATAATTGTGTCAATTTTGGATTCTAGAGTGATAAAATTTGCTCGGATGGATGGGAAATGCCAGGAGGGATGGGTGAATGGTTCTCACCTGAAACCCTTATCTCCTCCTCAAAGCTAAGTTTCCATGCCCATGATAGGGATATCTCTACAGTACTATTGTTTACTTTCTTATCTAGGTCAATAAGGCTAAATCCTATGAACAAGCCAGTCAACCTAGATGCACCAATAAAGTAAGTCTTAACCCTATAATTAAGCAAGTTTTTAGTTAGTTGATCACAACTAGGCTTGCAAGTCTTTTAACCGGATTGAGTTTTTCAATCTTATTTTAGTTTTATTGAAGGACTGGTACCACCTTTGTGTTCAAGGGGGAAATATCATTCAACTTAGTCATGTCATAGAGTCTTTTGGTTGCATCAAAAAAATGGATTTGAGTTGTGGTGTCATGCTATTGCACTTAGAAGATAACCCTAATCCCAATGGTCATGTTAGACACTATGGGTCCATTAGTAATATATGCTTGCAATTAATATCCACATTGAGTCAAAAAAGTTGAAATGATGGGAATAGGGGTTATAAAAGTGTAACTTATAAGGGTCAATTAAACAATTACGTGGGATACACCATGCAATCATTCAAATTTAGTTAATGCAATAATTTATTTCAGTAATGGTAGTAATATGATAGTAAATGAACCCCAAAAAAGTTGGGATTGCCACATGATCTAGTTACTTTTTAGGATTTTTGGAAAGATTTGTCTACTTTTTGAATTTATGAAGGATCTAATAGATGGATGAATTAATGACAAGTAATTCTATATTATTCACTATCCAATCTATTTAAGATAACACAACCAACCTCTTAAGTCATTTTGTAGATTGATGAATTGAAGAAGAAGATGAGACCCACTAGTAAAGAGCTAGTTGATGCCTAAGTGCTAGAATAGAAACTAGAAAACCAGAATTCAAAAAATTATAGAAGGAACACTACTAGTGGATACAATGAGAGATATCGAGACACAAAGCACAAGAAAAGTGAATGTTAGGATGACACCCAAATGGAAGGAACCAATTCTTTACGAGTCTATCGACCCTCGAGTAATGTAAAGGGGGGGCAAGATAGTTGGGAAACCTTACTCAATCATTTTCGAATCTTATCTGGCTAAGACAAGATAGTTGGGAATGTTACCTAGGGTTTATAGCCTAAAACAATCCACCCAATCCAAGAGTATTAATTATAGAGGATCGAGGCTGATTTTTAAAAGTTTATATTTGAAGCAACATAAATAAACTTAAATTTAAACTAGCTATATGCCTACAGGTTTTACAATTAAAATAGACATAGAGACAGAAATGAAAATGAAGAACCAAATCGATAAACACAAATATGAGATAGAACAATAATCGATTTTATTTAATTATGAGATACAAAAAAATGTATTCCTTCTTTACAAACCCCTGCGAGGGTAGGGACCAAAGTCAGATTTAGAGATCTCTAATGGGAAGTATACAAAAAGACTCTGACATCAAAATGAAACTGAAATCTAATGATTTGAATCAGCTTGCAACAACATGCTTCCACTTGACTCTGCAAAATATTCTTTATCAGATATGAAAATTAATTCATAAACAAACAAGAGTACACAGACTATCAAGAACAAATTAAACACCTTAAAGACAAGATGTTGAAAGATATAATTCAGCTTTGAATCTCACTTCCTTCAATAAGACCCTACCATCATCAAGATGATTAGGCTTTCAAATACTTCAGAGGTGAAAGAAAACTGAAACTATCTCAAACATTAGAGAGAAAACCTTAGTAGTGTGGTTCTCCTTCTATTTTTTTCTCCCTTTGTCTCTTCATTCAATTGAGCTTTTATTCTTTTCCCAATCAGTTGAAGTAGTTCAACTACTTTTGTTAGTTAAATCAAATTAACTTAACAAATTGGTTTAGGAGAAATAAATAATAATAATAATAATTTATAATTAAGGGTCTTAATTAATAATAACTAAAATAGGTGGGACCACTTGTGACTCCCATCATTTCTTCCTTTTAATCATAAAATATAAAACAAAACCAATAATCACTTAGACCATAGGACACCCTTGTAACTCCCGTGGAATTTTAAACTGAGTATTTGAATATCACCAATAATTTAAATTATATCCCAAAATAATATATATACACATTATCCACAGAATATCCAAAGTATTTGTTGTCCAAAACATGTTGAAAACCATTAAAACTGTAATTATCACTGAAAATCATAAAAAATAACACTTAAAAACCATATTTGTTGTTTTCAGATGCATATTTTATTTTCTCATTGTTGTCTCCCTTGAAATTTTATGAAATAGCCTCTGGTTGATTAGACCCCTTGGGTTGTATGGAACTAATTACATGGGAACAATCGTCTTTCAAGTGGAGGTGAGAAGAGATAGATTTAGAGGAGTCAGTGGATGGGCTAGAAGGGGAGGCCGTTGCTTTTCCTTTATCAAGCATAGGTTGCGAGATGTTGGTCTTCAATATTTTGCTGGCGTGGGAGGATTGCACTGGCGAAACATCATGGGTGGCTTGTGCATTTGTATTGACTAGAGGTGGTGGCGGTGACAATGGTAGTGAGACGGTGGGCCAACCATGGAAATGGGAAGCAAGCTAGTTGAAAATTTCCTGCCAACCACCATTGACGGGAGGCTCAGGCTACATAGATACATGCAGGGGTACATGGATTCCAGGAAAATTCAGAGGCTGTTGGAAAGGGGGTCTCTTTGGTTGAGGGTGCAATATCCCATGGCCAACCCAATTGAAAAACCCAGCTTGGAAAAGTTTGTTCAATTCTTGTAGGTCAGCATCGAAATGGATAGAGAATCTAAGTTTCTGATGGCCTCGATTCCAATTTACCCTGCCTTTGTTATTTCGATCATTGCTTCCTCTACTGAAAAATCTCATCCTATAGCAATGATTTGTCAGTAATGAAGCTCTTTAATAAACCATACATGAAACTATGCTTACATGAATCAAATTTTGTCTCTAAAATTACCACGAGATACATGCAAATCCATCCATAACACATCATTTATTAATTGCTACGTGAACATGGAACGATAGGGTTCATGGGAAATATGTAGGGATTGTAATTAGTGAAAAATGATATCATGGAGGGTGTTAGCACTCTGTAAATTTTTTTCGGCTGAATAGACAAACAACAGAGGTAACTGTTTCAACCAGCTTTAGAGATGAGGCACTGGCCTGCTCAATTCAGAGAGGGATCTCTTGTGTCACTAAGTATATCTATGGAAATCAGTGGCTAGATTTGGTTTGTTTGGGTTTTTTTATAAAGTTACTGGCAAAGAAGGGGAGGAACACTATGGGATATGGAGTCAAAATTCTTAAAGTCAACAGAAATAATGCATCGAATGATAGAACTCTCCATAGAACAAAGGCTAAATGAGGCGATGAATCTGAGTTATTCTTAAATTTAAAAAGAGTATAGGAAGATAAAGAGAACAAATAACTGCATTAGAGCATTACTGAAATGAATTCTGAATAAGTTAAGAAGACAATCACATAGTTTAAATTGCTTAAGCCAAGAGC
>SNQJ01S0046678.1:27225-48332 GCA_010110895.2 Picea sitchensis | reverse complement strand
TAGCATATTGTTTGAAAGATGGAAAGGAAAGCAAATTCACCCATTTTTTTTTTCAGATTATACTTTCCAAGTTATATAAATTTGTTTATTATTAATTGACAATCCATATTTTACATGTCTAGCATATTGCAGTTGAAACACCACAAGGCTATGTGGTGCAATGGTCGTAAATTTCGCACCAAACAGTTGGATGAAACCAGGAAAACGTCTGATAGTGGGATAATTGCAGTATTCTAGGTCACTATTGTTTCCTCTAGGAGTGAAAGACAACCTCAAGAATCTAAAAATAGATACTGTGGGTTTTTGAATGATATAATTGAGTGTGACTTTAATTCCTTCAAATTAGTTTTGTTCAATGTCAAATGGTATAGGTTATGAATGCATGAACATGATGAGGAAATAATTGTTATTCAACATGCCAACAAATTTCTGATGATTAAAACAACAATTTTTGAAAAAGCAAATGACCTCTATGTTTTTCCAAGTCAATTTGAACATGTCTTTTACTCAATGGTTCCAGGTAAGAGGGATTAGTCATTTATTGTTAGATATGATCCAAGAAAAAGGCCAGTAAAGTATATTGTAGATGAATAAGATGATATTGAAGAAGAATATGATGTAGATTTAGAGCAGGAAGAATATGGGTCGAGAGATGAAGAAGATGGAGAAGATGAACCAGGCATAGGAGACAATGCACCAGTTCTTGATGATGATATCGATGAAGACATGCTAAAAAATGACATTGATGATGATGACGATATCATAAATCCTTTCAACATTGTTTCTGAACCAGATGTTGATACAACTGTCGAGTTGAATGATCAAGAAGAAGATATAGAAGAAGGATGATACAAATGTTGTGTTTGTTGATGAGGTATGTAACTAGATATTTTAATTTGTATGGATTATTCTCTTTAAATAATATTTTATGTGGGTTAATTACATGTTTTTAAGTTTTATTTCATTTTTGTTTCGGTAGTTTCTATGCATGATTACTATGTTTCTTTCGTTTATTTTCTATTTTATAGATTGGGTATTGGGGAATTGAGAGTGATGTGAGGGGGGGGAGGGGCCAAATGAGCGTCCACCTTCATGTGGTTGGCCTTATTTAGTAGAGAATAAATTATTCTCGAAACCAAGAGAATTTCATTCATTCATCTTTATACTCAAAGATCACTCACATACCCACTCTATATATCGATCCATGAGATTTCATATTTAAATAATTATTTCATACTAATATTAAAATTTATGGAGCAAAAGAGTACTTAGATGAGAGAAAAAAAAAGACATAAAATAACTTGAAGCTTGTGCAATTAATCAAGTACTTATTTTATCAACGTTATTGGGCCATGCCCTTGCAGTACTAGTAGATGTGGGGACGTGCATCTCGGTCGTATTTTAAAGGAAACAAATAAAATACATTGTAATGTGGCTAGATCAGTACATGATGGTAAACAATAACTTGTGAATGGGGCCAACATTGAAATTCTTTCAAAATGTTTATGTATGCACTGAAATTTGACATGGATAGATTGTTTGCATGCCTTGATGATATGGAAGGGTTTCCAGACCCAAATATTACTCGCACACCCACTCTATATATCAACCCATCTTGTCCTCATTTCATTTAAATTTTCTTGGTCGAATTTTAAAGGAAATAACTATTAAAAGACATTGTACTAGGGCTTGAGTATATGATGGGCAACAATATTGACCTCTGAATGGGTCCAACATTGAAATTTTTTCAAAATGTTTCTGTATGCACCAAAATTTGACATGGATAGAATGTTCACATGCCTTGAATATTTAGGATGGTTTGCAGACTCAAAGATCACTCACACACCCACTCTTTATATTCATCATCTATGTCGTTCAAAACCAACATCATGACAATCAGGCCCTTGATTTTGGTCATGGCGAGAAGAAGGCGATAGATGAGATTTTGTATTTAAATAATGATTTCATACGAATATTAATCTTTATGGAGAAAAAGAGTACTTAGATGAGCGAAAAAACAAAGACATAAAATAGCTTGAAGCTTGTCATGCGATTAATCAAGTACTTATTTTATCAATACGATTATTGCGTCATGCCCTTGCAGTACTAGTATAAGTGGGGGCATGCATATTAGTCGTATTTTAAAGGAAACAACTAAAAGACATTGTACTGGGGATAGATCGGTACATGATGTGCAGTAGTAACCTGTGAATGGGGCCAACATTGAAATTATTTCAGAATGTTTTTGTATGCACTGAAATTCGAAATGGATAGACTGTTCACATGGATTGACGATATGGAAGGGTTTCCATACTCAAATATTACTCACACACCCACTCTATATATCGACCCATCTCGTACTCATTTTGTTTTAATTTTCTCGGTCAAATTTTAAAGGAAACAACTATTAAAATACATTGTACTAGGGCTAGAGTACATGATGGGCAATAGTACTGATCTTTGAATGAGGCCAACGTTGGAATTTTTTCAAAATGTTTCTATATGCACCGAAATTTGACATGGATAGACTGTTCACATGCCTTAATAATATGGGAGGGTTTCCAGAATCAAATATCACTCACACACCCACTCTTTATATTCATCGTCTGTGTCGTTCAAAACCAACATCATGCCAATTAGGCCCATGATTTTGGTCATGGCGAGAAGAAGGCGATAGATGAGATTTTGTATTTAAATAATGATTTCGTACTAATATTAATATTTATGGAGCAAAAGAGTACTTAGATGAGAGAAAAAAAACAAAGACATAAAATAAATTGAAGCTTGTCATGCGATTAATCAAGTACTTCTTTTATCAATGTGGTTATTGTGTCATTCCCTTATAGTACTAGAATTGGGGATATTAAAGGAAACAACTAAATACATTGTATTGGGGATATATCAGTACATGATGGGCAACAATAACCTGTGAATGGGGCCAACGTTGAAATTATTTCAAAATGTTTATGTATGCACTGAAATTTGACATGGATAAACTGTTCACATACCTTGACGATATGGAAGGGTTTCCAGACTCAAATATTACTCACACACCCACTCTATATATTGACCCATCTTGTCCTCATTTCGTTTTAATTTTCTTGGTCGAATTTTAAAGGAAAAAACTATTAAAAGACATTGCACTAGGGCTAGAGTACATGATGGGCAACAATACTGACCTCTGAATGCAGCCAACGTTGAAAGTTTTTCAAAAAATTTATGTATGCACTGAAATTTGACATGGATATATTGTTCACATGCCTTGACGATATGGGAGGGTTTCTAGACTCAAATATCACTCACACACCCACTCTTTATATTCATCGTCTATGTCATTCAAAACCAACATCATTTCAATTAGGCCCATGATTTTGGTCGTGGCGAGAAGAAGGCGATAGATGAGATTTCGTATTTAAATAATGATTTTGTACTAATATTAATATTTATGGAGCAAAAGAGTACTTAGACGAGAGAAAAATACAAAGACATAAAATAACTTGAAGCTTGTCATGAGATTAATCAAGCACTTATTTTATCAACACAGTTATTGCACCATGCCCTTGCAGTACTAGTAGATGCGGGGACTGCATCTCGGTCGTATTTTAAAGGAAACAACTAAAAGACATTGTACTGGGGCTAGATCAATACATGATGGGAAATAATAACCTGTGAATGGGGGCAATGTTGATATTCTTCCAAAATGTTTCTGTATGCACTGCAATTTGACATCGATAGATTGTTCTCATGCCTTGATGATATGGAAGGGTTTCCAGACGCAAATATTACTCACACACCCACTCTATATATCAACCCATCTCATCCTCGTTTCATTTTAATTTTCTTGGTCGAATTTTAAAGGAAACAACTATTAAAAGACATTGTACTAGGGCTAGAGTACATGATGGGAAACAATACTGACTTGTGAATGGGGCCAAGGTTGAATTTTTTTCAAAATGTTTCTGTATGCACTAAAATTTGACATGGATAGACAATTCACATGCCTTGAAAATATGGGATGGTTTCCAGACTCAAAGATCACTCACACACGCACTATTTATATTCATCGTCTGTGTCGTTCAAAACCAACATCATGCCAATTATGTTCATGATTTTAGTTGTGGCGAGAAGAAGGAGATCGATGAGATTTCATATTTAAATAATGATTTCATACTAATATTAATATTTATGGAGCAAAAGAGTACTTAGATGAGAGAAAAAAACAAAGACATAAAATAACTTGAAGCTTGTCATTTGATTAATCAGTACTTATTTTATCAATGTGGTTATTGTGCCATTCCCTTGTAGTACTAGTAGATGCAGGGACGTGCATCTCAATCATTTTTTTAAAGGAAACAACTAAAATACATTGTACTAGGGATAGATCATTACATTATGGTCAACAATAACTTGTGAATGGGGCCAACGTTGAAATTCTTTCAAAATGTTTCTGTATGCACTGAAATTTGACATGGATATACTATTCGCATGCCTTGACGATATGGAAGGGTTTCCAGACTCAAATATTACTCACACACCCACTCTATATATCGGCCCATATCGCCCTTGTTTCATTTTAATTTTCTCGGTCGAATTTTAAAGGAAACAACTATTAAAAGACATTGTGCTAGGGATAGATTACATGATGGGCAAAAATACTGACCTCTGAATGGGGCCAATGTTGAATTTTTTTCAAAATGTTTATGTATGCACCAAAATTTGACATGGATATACTATTCATATGCCTCAACGATATGGGAGGGTTTCCAGAGTCAAATATCACTCACACACCCACTCTTTATATTCATTGTCTGTGTCATTCAAAACCATCATCATGCCAATTAGGCCCAAGATTTTGGTTGTGGCGAGAAGAAGGCGATATGTGAGATTTCATATTTAAATAATGATTTTGTACTAATATGAATATTTATGGAGAAAAAGAGTACTTTGATGAGAGAAAAATACAAAGACATAAAATAACTTGAAGCTTGACATGCGATTAATCAAGTACTTAGTTTATCAACACGATTATTGTGCCATGCCCTTGGAGTACTAGTAGATGCGGGGACGTGCATCTCGGTCGTGTTTTAAAGGAAACAACTAAAATACATTGTATTGGGGCTATATCAATACATTATGGGAAACAATAACCTATGAATGGGGCCAACGTTGAAATTCTTTCAAAATGTTTCTGTATGCATTGAAATTTGACATCGATAGATTGTTTGCATGCCTTGACGAATGGAAGGGTTTCCAGACTCAAATATTACTCACACACCCACTCTATATATCGACCCATCTCTTCCTCGTTTAGTTTTAATTTTCTTGGTTGAATTTTAAAGGAAACAACTATTAAAATAAATTGTACTAGGGCTAGAGTACATGATGGGAAACAATATTGACCTGTGAATGGCGCCAATGTTGAAATTTTTTCAAAATGTTTATGTATGCATTGAAATTTGACATGGATAGACTGTTCACATGCCTTGACGATATGGTAGGGTTTCTAGACTCAAATATCACTCACACATCCACTCTTTATATTCATCGTCCGTGTCATTCAAAACCAAAATCAATTAACCAAAATCATGCCAATTAGGCCCATGATTTTGGTCGTGGTGAGAAGAAGGTGATAAATGAGATTTCGTATTTAATTATTGATTTCATACTAATATTAATACTTATGGAGCAAAAGAGTACTTAGATGAGAGATAAAAACAAAGTCATAAAATAACTTGAAGCTTGTCATGTGATTAATCAAGTACTTCTTTTATCAACGTGGTTATTGCGCCAAGCCCTTGCAGTACTAGTAGATGCAGGGACGTGCATCTTGGTCATATTTTAAAGGAAACAACTAAAATACATTGTACTGGGGCTATATCAATACATGATGGGGAATAGTAACATGTGAATGGGGCCAACATTGAAATTCTTTCAAAAAGTTTATGTATGCACTGAAATTTGACATGGATAGACTGTTCGCATGCCTTGACGATATGGAAGGGTTTCCATACTCAAATATTGCTCACACACCCACTCAATATATCTACCCATCTCGTCCTAGTTTTTTTTTATTTTTCTTGGTTGAATTTTAAAGGAAAAAACTATTAAATAACATTGTACTGGGGCTAGAGTACATGATGGGCAACAATACTGACCTATGAATGGGGCCAACATTCGAATGTTTTCAAAATGTTTATGTATGCATTGAAATTTGACATTGATAGACTATTCACATGCCTTGAAGATATGGGAGGGTTTTCATACTCAAAGATCACTCACACATCCACTCTTTATATTCATCGTCTGTGTCATTCAAAACCAATGACATGCCAATTAGACCCATGATTTTGGTCATGGAAAGAATAAGGCGATAGATGAGATTTCGTATTTAAATAATGATTTTGTACTAATATTAATATTTATGGAGAAAAAGAGTACTTAGATGAGAGAAAAAAACAAAGACATAAAATAACTTGAAGCTTGTCATGCGATTAATCAATTACTTCTTTTATCAATGTGGTTATTGCACCATGCCCTTGCAGTACTAGTAGATGCAGGGGTGTGCATCTTGGTTGTATTTGAAGGGAAACAACTAAAATACATTGTATTGGGGCTAGATTAGTACATGATGGGCAACAGTAACCTGTGAATGGGGCCAACGTTGAAATTCTTTCAAAATGTTTCTGTATGCACTGAAATTTGACATGGATAGACTGTTCGCATGCCTTGATGACATGGAAGGGTTTCTAGACTCAAATATTACTCACACACCGACTCTATATATCGACCCATCTCGTCCTTATTTCATTTTAATTTTCTCGGTCGAATTTTAAAGGAAACAACTATTAAAATACATTGTACTAGGGCTAGAGTACATGATGGGAAACAATATTGACTTGTGAATGGGGCCTACGTTGATTTTTTTTCAAAATGTTTCTTTATGCACCGAAATTTGACATGGATAGACTGTTCACATTCCTTGATGATATGGGAGGGTCTCTAGAGTCAAGGATCACTCACACACCCACTCTTTATATTCATCGTATGTGTCGGTCAAAACCAATGTCATGCCAATTAGGCCCATGATCTTGGTCGTGGCGAGAAGAAGGCGATAGAAAAGGTCACTCATGTGTCCTGGTCACTCCAAGATGAACTTTTATATATCACTATCCATTTGCAGGTGCGATGTCTTAGTGTCGTTGTAGTGACGTCCATAGTGGGCTTGGACAATGAAGTCCTAAACGACAATTGTCCACATGAAATGTCGCAACAGAGATGATACTCATGTTGTTGAAACACTGACATCACGTGAAATGATGTTTGATGGGGTCCGATGTTTTTCGATCTTCCGACAATATAAAGTGGAAATTTCTACGAAAACGTCGTCAGAATTTGACCCAAATGTACTAGTGATGTACAAAATTGTCCCTTCCATGTATGCGTCATATTTACATTCAAGATGAGTTTCACCGTGTTCATCAACCACAACGACAAATGAAACCTTCACTTAAGAATATTGTCAAAGAAAACTTCAAAACCTTTAAAAACATGATTTTACTATCCTATATCGGATAACCAATGGGTTTCTTCACTCATGATTTTCAAAAGAAAGGGGGTAAGTGACGCATATGGGTTGATTATCGAGAACTCAATAAATCCACTCAAAAAGGTCATTTTCAATTACCTTTTATGATTCAAAATTTGGACTCATTGTCTAGAAAAAACCATTTATCTTTTCTTGATGGTTTTAGTGGCTATAATCAAATTAGAATTGTCGTGAAAAATAAAGATAAAACCACATTTACATGCCTTTGGGGAACATTTGCTTACCATATCCTTCCATTTGGGTTGTGTGATATACCAACTACTTTTCAAAGAGATATGTTGAGCATTTTTTCTGGCTTAATACCTGACTATGTGGAAATTTTCATGGATTATTTCACGACATTTGGAGATGAATTTGATGAAGCTTTATCCAAATCAGAAAAAATTCTCCAGAGATGTCAATAGGTTCTTATTTATTTGATTAATGAGAAATTATTTATAATGATTACTAAAGGGATTGTTTTAGGCCACCACATGTATGTTAAAGGAATTCAAGTTGACCTTGCAAAAATCATCATTATTAAAAATCTGCCAATCCCTACAAAACAACAATATTTTAGGAGTTTCTTAGGGCATGCCGATTACTATTGTTGATTCATTCAAGATTTTAGTAAATGAGCTTCTCCCTTGTTTTTTATTCTTTCTAAGGACACAAAATTTACATGGACTCCATCTTTCTAGCGAGCCTTTGAAACCTGAAATGATAAAGTCACATATGCTCATGTTTTATGAGGGCCTAAATGGGAATTAATTTTCCATATTTATATTGGTGCATTTGATAAAAGTTTGGGTGTTGTGTTAGGTAAAAAGGATAGTACAACCATGCATGATATATATTGTATCAATAAAAACCTTGCAAATGTTGATCTGAATATACTATGATCGAGAAGGAGTTTCTAGCAGTGGCCTTTTCTCTCAGAAATTTTTGTCATTACATTACAAGGTACCCTTCATTTGTCCACACTGATCACTTTGCTATCAAATAACTAATGAACAATTTTTTTATTAATGGTAGAATTATTTGTTGGTTATTGCTTCAAGAATTTGACATAATTGTACTTGATAATCCTAGTTTGGAGAATGTTGTTATGGATTTTGTCATGATTAACCATAAATGAAGAAGATGAGTGTTTGAATTATTCATTCCTTGATGATAATATTTTTGCAGTATCTGTTAGTACACCTTTGTTCACAGACATTGGAAACTATTTGGTATAATAAAACCTACCATAATGATTTACCTGTCAAGAACGATCTGCACTAATTCGAAAAAGTGGACCTTTCACCTAAATTAAAGGCTACCATTTCAAGCTCAAACCAAATCAAATTTTTTGACAATGTATTTGGGAATATGAAGTGTATGATATCTTATGGGTCTGCCTTGAAGAGCCACGTGGAGAGAATTTTGTTGTCAAAAGGAATGCTAGGAAAATCCTCTATATTGACTATTATTGGCCAACACTTCACAAAGATTCCAAGGAATATGTGAGATGTTGTGATGTTTGTCAACACATGGGATGACCAACTAGATTTGAAGATCTGCCACTACAACCACACACACACACACACACACACACATACACACACATATAACCATTTTAAAAATGGGGTATTGACTTTGTTGGGCCAATTAACACACCTAATCAATTCATTTATAGTATTATGTGCATTGATTACCTTACCAAATGGGTGTGTTATAGAACAAGTTGTAGTTTGGGAAAATCCCAACCCAACCACAAGGAAAGTGCTACAACTTGGGAATCCTACACCCAATATCACCTTGATGTAGGTCCCACACTTCAGGGGTGACTAAGTCACTGTAGGGAGGCAATCCCAGTGACCCTAGTCAGATTGAGATGGAGATGGAGGGAAGTGGAAGTAAATCCCATAGAAGTCAATTCTAAGTGGAAAGAAAGGTAGGGAGAGATCCCTTTCAAGTAAACTAATTGTTTCCCCATAGGTATAGTACTTTTCCAGATGATTATACCTGCCCGATACACAAGAAAACACACTTTGCAATGATATATGTTAGTTGGATCAGAAATTTAATCTTGTTGTCCCTAATTTTCAGAAGTATATATCAGCTTATATCGACAAACAAACACCTAAAATCATCATATAAAGATCTAGACTAGTTAGGCAAATCAACATCAAACTTAGCAATGAATATAGGCTGAAAATTGACACTTAAGAAGCTAGATAAGATGGCTGTTGTAAACATGTGTTTTCTGCAGAAAATTTCATCCTTATGGCTGTAACATTCAGTGGAAATAAACAACAAAATCAACCATGAAAATTTGTCAAGAACTAGCTCAAAAGATGTGTCCTAGTTATTAGAGTAAATGAGCAAAGTTAGAGAGCTAGTCTAGGGTTAGTTTAGGAGTTATGAGAGTGTTAATAGCTAGGGTTATGCAACCCTAATGGCTGTAGGTTAAATTTTATAACAACAACTAGAGTATTGGGAGAGAGGGGACACCCTAGTGGGGGAAAACTCTTCTCAATGAGACAAATCAACTTCAAGAAAAATAAATTTCAAAAGGTAAAAAATTATGTTTCCCAAGGAAATGATTTTATATCTCCAATGAAAAAAAAGGTATGACTAGTTCCTTTACTATTGGGTTAATGGATTCAAAGGATATTAGAGAAGCTACGCCCTTGGGGGTGTAATCCCTTTTACTTCCCAAGGCAAGTTTTTCTAGGCTAGGGTTTAGGCTAAGTCGATGTACGCCCTTATACTTCTCTTAGCAAACCCTTGTCTAAGTAATACGATGAAGCATAAAGTGATGAAGACTAAGGTTGGGGTGTATTCCCTTATACTTCCCACCTAGTTCCTAGCACAATAAACTTGACTTGAAACAAATGATAGCAAGAAAGTAAAAGCCATACCAATTCAAGGGAAAATGCCAAGATAATCCACCACAATAGAAATAGAATAGCCTTCCAAGGCTAGCACATCACTTCTTCCATAAACCATTCATAAGTATAGCCATACACAAGTACACAAGAGATAAAAGAGCTAACAAGGCTGAAAATTTCATACCAAGTCTCTCACAAGAGGGAGAGTTATGATTAAAATGAGATCGTATGATCTCTATTTATACAAAATGTAGCTAACATAGTTTGTCCACATACTTTAGGGTAAAACAAAATTTCAGGGGTTAACAAACCTAATATTTCCCTTTTTACAAAATAATGTTAAACAATTCCTTTAAAATTTTACTTTTGCACAAATAAAATCCTAATTTAGAAGGACGTCACCCCTTTAGGGGACATTTTGGAATTAGGAGAAAGTTGTTGGTGTAGGAGGAGGGTGTCTAGGCTTGCCAAATCCATGTGTCAAGCATCCAAATGTCTTACTTCAAGGTCAAGACCTCAAACCCCTCAAAACGTCCAAGTGCCAAAGCATATCATCTCACCACCATGCCCTAGCCCCCCACACATGACGTCATGCTAAAAAAGAGGACGTTTTCCCCTTCTCGGAAAATTGTTTGGAAAGTGAGGGTTGGGATATGTCGTCCAAGTCATCATCAAGGCCTTCTAAGTATGATATTTCTCATCTTGCATGCAGGCCCCTAGCATCCAACATGTGGGCTTGTATCCCCATGGAAGCCCAAGCTAGGCTTGTTCTCCCAAAACTGTCCACCAACTAGGCCCTGCAAAGACAAATGAGCATGCCATCCAAGGATCTCAAGTCATAACATCATGATAAGTGAATCCAATCAATAAATAATCCATCTAATCATGTGAATCAAAGATCACTATATCAAACAATTAATATCTCAAAGACACTATGTGGTTTGTCAAGCTTGAATATGGGAGGGTTGACGAGGTGTCCTATTGGGTAGATATTTCCCTAGGTCAAGGAGAGTCTCCAAGAGATCCCTCTCTAATACATGTAAAGTGGATGAAGTGGTTGGGGTTAAGACTTAATGGGCATAGGGCTCATGACATATAAGGGGTCAAAGTGTCTCATTCATGGGTGCCTTTGTAGAGGGTGGGTGGTACCTTCATCCGCAATGCACTTTTTCCAAGCCCATCAATTTCATTTTATTTTTCTTTATTTTATTTTATTTCAATATAGCACAAGGAGAGATTGAAGGTCACTACCCTGTTGTGGTGACTAGATGATGGCAATGTCACCCACAAACACCTAATGGAAATGAGAAGGTTGGCTCGTGATGAGAGCCCCTTTCTCTCATCTATGCAATTGATATCCATTACCATGTTTTGGTGACCATATGATGGAAATTTCATACAACTATATATTCATGGACATGATAGGTCGGCTCGTGATGAGACCTCCTATCCTTCAACTAACCTTTTAAGAATTCTTCATTATATTATGGGCCCCCTTTATTCAAAGATAGGTGTTTCATTGATTTCTTGGGTGATCCCTGGGTGAATCATATGGAAGGTTTATACAAGGCTTTTATCTTTTACCCAACATAAACCTCTCTAGGCCTTTATCCCCTTCTTCCCATAGAATGAGGGGCAACCCCTTCTTGGATCAATACACCCTAAAATCCAAATATATAAGGAAATGGAGGGTAAAAATGATGGAAAGTGGTAAGTATGGTCGGGAATCATACGATGGATCATTAAGGGAGTTCCCAGTAACAAACACATCCCCAAGGAAAACCACTTACTAGGGCGCAATGTCAACCACCAAGGTGAAGCAGGGAAAAAGGCATAATGTCCAAGCATATATCATGAAATCCAGAGCAATGTAAGATACACCATAATAAAATATCTTAAATATTGAAATGATGCTCACCATAATACCTACTTGTACCTCATGGAGCAAGGCCCRCTACCTTTCGGAAGCCAGTTGATGTGGTGGATGCCATCTGCAAAATTGTGACCATTTGTGGTGGCGAGTGGGTTTTCCATCTGTGCAAAAGGGTACTGCTAGTCATGTGGTCTCTCGACACTCCATATCTRCAACCTGAGGGCCTCAAGAAATAATCTCCTTAGTTATCCACAAAATGGGGATAACAGGGTGGAWGTACAACCTCTCAATGACATTCAAGAGAAGCAAGTGGCTCAATTCCTTTATGAAAAAATATTTACAAGATTTGAGGTACCCATGGAAATTGTCTCAAACAAAGAACCCTATTTCACTTCCAAATTAACTGATCAACTTATGAATCTTCATCAAATCAAAGATCAAAACTCCATGCCATACCAACCCCATGCTAATTGGCAAGTGGAAGTCACTAAAGGGAAGATTGAGAACATATTGACTAAGACAATTTAGTTCCACCATCAAGATTAGGCAAATGATATTCTAGAAGTTTTTTGGGCCTACCATATCAGTTGGAAAACATCAATTGGATTCACTCACAATGAGCTCATTTATGGAAAAACAGTTCTTGTACCAATTGGGTTTGAGATCATAACTCTTTGAACAACTGTTGAATTGGAGATTTATATTTATGTTGCACAATAGGATAGTATCACCTAGATAAACCCATTATATGAGTTGCAACAATAATCTCTATAGCACACAAAAACTTTGTATCAACAACGTGCTCGCTGGAAATATTGGCTTATCAAAGTTAAATATTTTCATCCAGGTGATTGGGCACTAATATATGATTCTTGATTTCAAGGTTTCAATGGAAAAGTATGGACCTGATGGTTAGGACCATATGAAGTAGAAGTTATTTTCAATAATGGAGTAGTCAAGCTAATTACCATTGATGATGAAATACTACCACTCCTTTTTATTGGACATCATCTGAAGATATACAAGAAGCTCAAAACCAAAGAATAATTCCTTTCTAGTTTACATCACCACTAGTATCTAAGTGTGATTAAAGGAATTCTAGGCTTCAATCCCACTTAATCTAACATGCATCCGATTGACCATAAAAAAACATTGTGATGAAAACCAAAAATGGAATCACAAGAATAGAGGGTAACAAAAACCAAAAATGGTAGGATTCTCCATGGAAACTTAAAAAAAATCATCACCATTGTTGAGTTTGTTTGTAGTAGTGTCCTGGTCACAAATTTTCTTCTTCTGACATGTTTTACATCTCAATATTTTTTTTTTTACTAAGTTTCTCTATCACCATTCTCTTATTTTCCACCACTGCAACATTCCTCCTCCACAACTATTCTTTCATGCAATTGTTGAATCTTTCAACACCAACTCTCTACTTGCATATTTCCATGTTTTCCTACTACCTTTCAACATCTAGTGAGACTGTGATTCAGTCCATCGTCCTCAAGTGTGGTTGTGATCCACTCCATTGTCCTAAACTCTGATCCATAATGAACCACTCTATTCCCATTTTGTAGTTTTCAAGTATTGTATCTCGTCTTTTTCACTTTCATTTATTAGAATTAAAATTTGTGATGTTTAATGTTGGTGTCACCATTTGTTTCTCATTTTTCATAAGGCCATCGTCACCTTCACTTGAAGGGGGATTTCCTTCCACACATTACCAATATTTTTCATCTATCTTATCATTTATATATTGTTAAACCTCCTTTCCTTGCTCCATAATGCACGTTAATGAGTCAACTATCATTTCATGGGCACTATAATGATTTAAATCCTTGTGATTAAATGTTCTCAATCCCATAACTAATTCTGCACAKACATACCCTCATTAATTTATGACAACAAGTACAAGGATGCAGTTGTGTTATCTAGGGTAGCTGGTAGAAATCATAGTTAGGATGATCATCCATTGGATCAACTAATTTTGTAGTTACATCACAACAATGGRTAAACTGAGTAATAATGGGAAGATTTGGTAATTATGGGGAGAACATGGAACAAGTGGAGGCAATGTTGGATGATTGAAATAAGGAGAGTTAGTTTTATCATCAACATTCTATGGAGAGATACTCAAATCAATATACGAAGTGAAGGGTTTCCATGAAGAAAGCATGGTTGGCTACTTGAGGAACAAGTAGGAGTCTATTTCAACAAAAACAATTCATGAAAATTGATAGGTTGTAGACATCCTTAGTAAGGAAAGTTGGTTGCAATTCTTTGAAAAAATATAGAACAAAAATATGCCCGTGACAAGTTATTTTTCTAGATATATATAGGTGAACAATGTGAAATTAAAGGGATTGTATGTCCAGGCAATAGAGGATATCATCTCTCAAGTTACAGGGTTATCGAGGGAAGGAAAATGATGGTTTAAAGAGTGAGTCGTATCTGCCCAGGACAAAGGCTCTTTCCTTAAGAATAATGTGGATGTAGAAGACACAAGGTAGGGCATAAAAGGAAAATCATTACCTCAACCCTGTGGATAGATTCTGTAACATATTGTTAATTATTTCACCTATGAAGGGAATTCATCCTTGTGAATGACCTATCGTTTTTCTTTCTTTCCCACTTGAGAAGAGGATGAAATATTAATGTTCCTTTCTTTTTAATGTAGTCACTTCACACAATGGTTGAGTAGCACCAAACAAGGAAGTAGAACTAATTGGCCCATCATAGTTTTATCTTCTGATAGGTAAAATATGCATTCCTTTAAAGTAAACTAGGCGAAACTGGGAGGAATTTGTAGAAATCCAGGTTGTTGAATCCATAAAAAATGAGGATAGAATGGAGGTGGATAATCAACATAGAAGTTCTTCCCCGTTGATGCAAAATATTTTTAACAAATAATCATGGATAACTTGTGGGAGGTAAGGAGAAGTAAGAGGTTGAAAACAAAACATGCAACTAGAGAGTCTTATTGCAACACTCAATAACCCAAAGGATGTAGGGATACTATGGTGGACAAAAAATTTCGGAATTCATTGTGTTATCGCACAAACTGTGGGTTGGGAAAGTCCCGAACCAATCCATGAGATGACGATAATGGTGGGAGATTCTATCTACTGTCACCTTATATAAACCCTCCCCTCACTTTAGTGAAGGATAAATCCAACACAACCGGGGAATCTCAGGTGACCCTAAGGGGAAATGAGATGGAAAGAGAGGTTATGGAAGTGAAGCCCCTATATTTAAAACTATTAAGTGAAGGATGGCTTGGGAATGATTCTCAAATATGGTAAATGGTTTCCAAGTGCTTGAGTACATGTGGAGGAAAGTTGTACTTACTCGAGACACAAGAAAACACAATATACAAGCCCAATAATCCTATGGACAAGCAACTGAATCTTGTTTTCCTAATCAACAGAAGGATATAGTGATATAAATCACCGATGAAATGGATAAAATATTTGCTAAACAAGTCACTAAAATTCTAAGTATATATGTAAGAGACTGACTAGCAATTACTAGTGTAATTCAAGTAATATGATAGCACAAGATTTTAGAAACAATTAAAGGTGTTAGATAAAAGTATTGAAGAGGTATTATTTCATCCTTATGGATGTAGAAAAAAATTGCTACATCATAAAATTCCAACCACTGAAACATGCAACTAAACCACCCAAAAGAAGCACAACAACTAGTAGATTAATTTGGTAGCTTTCTGGCAAATTCTAACGGTTAGAAAATGAATAAATTTGAAGGTTATTAAGTGTTTTTCTGCAGCCCTAATGAATTTAGAATAAATTATTACATCATCAATAAATCCTTGGATAAATAAGACGCCCTAGTGGCCTTGGCTAGATTTAAGCATATATAAAAGATTTCAATTTAAACAATTTCAATATATCGCGATTCCACGTATCCCAATGCAATGCTTTTATTTCTCTAATGCAAGAGATTAGTGCCTTTAAATATTGGGTTATGGAGTATTTTTAAATGAAATATCTAGTTGTGCTAGTTCCTTGGGGGTGTAATCCCTTTTACTCCCTAAGGAAAGCAAAACTAGCTAAGAAAAACCTAGGAGGGTGTAACCCTTTACTTCTCCTAGTATTCCTGTGTGCAATAAATTATTCCAAGACAATTATTATGGGATTAATGGGGTTATATGCGCTTATACCCCCGAAAATCTTAATAAATTAACCTTGCAACCAAGAAAAGAAACAACAAAAAGAGAGATTCCTTACCTAGTCCAAGCATTAACAAGATAAACTCCTTTTAACCAAGAAAAATCCACCATAAAAGCAAGATATAACCTACAAGAAAGATAGTTCCCTACATCTTCATCCAATAGCCAACAAAAATCATCACAGGAGATAGTAGAAAGAAATATAGATAAAATTTCCCAAATAGGGCGCAAATTTCATCCAAGGAGCCTTTCTCCAAGTAAGAATGCTATGATAGAATGAAAAGAGGTTGATCTCTATTTACACAAATCTCCTAAAAAGAGTTTGTCCACTTAAAATTAGGTTAAACCACAAAGTAAGGGATAAACAACCATTACATTTCCCCTTTACAATATTAAAATCCAAGTTAACCCCAAAAATGCACATAAGACTCCCTAAAGATGATGTCAACCCTCTCTAGGGTGAAGTTTTGACATTTTTAGGTGGATGTTGAGATTGAAGAATAATCATTGGGCCTCCAAAGGCTCCTCTCTCATGTGCTAGTATCATCTCTACAATTCAAAGGGTATTCTTCCTCAAAAATTCCAAGTGTCCATCTCCACCACCAATCCCAAGCCGTGGGGTGACATCAAGCCCTCCAAATGTGACGTTTTGGCCTCAAGAAGAAAAACATTGGTCTAGTAGGGGCTAGGTGAGGTCCTCCAAGGTGCCTCTCAAGCCTCCAAATGTTATCATCATCTTCTAGTAGTGCGGTTAATAGTATCCATATTGTGGGATTCATGCCCCAAGGAAGCCCAAGCTAGGCTTGTTCTTCCAAAACTTCCCACCAACTAGGTCCTACAAAGACAATGAATACACCCTCCAAGGATCTCAAGTCAAATTCATAATGATGAGTATATAAAATCAATAAAAGAGACACCTAAGCATGTGCATAAAAAACCACCTAATAAAACTAAACAAGTGCTCAAAGACCCTATGCAATTTTTGAAGTTTAGGTATGGGAGGGTTGACAAAGCAACCTATTAGGTGAATCATACCTTAAGTCTAGGAGTGTTTCCCAAGTGGAACCCTCTCTAGGTCATGTGGAGAAGGTGGCATAATGGGGGAAAGACTTTTGGGAATGGGGTTCATGACATACAAGGGATCGTAGTGTCTCATTTATGGGTTCCTTTGTAGAGGGTGTGTTGCACCTTCATTTTTAATGCATCCTTTTTCCAATACCATTTATTGCCATTAATTAATTAAGGTCCAAACATTGGGTACTCCCTATGGGTTAATTTATTAGCTTTGGGGGAAGTACCACAATGTCACTTGAAGGGAGAGGTACACATAGTGTCATGGGGGTATAGTCTAGTTTGTAACTCACTTGTGTAGATCCCTCAACAAGTAAGACATTTATACACATGTGTTTTCTTTTGCAGGTCTTTGATTTGTTTTGAGGAGAAAAATTTCATTGTTCTCAACACCTCTTACAAGGGGACCTATCATTGGTACACCGGCCTATCAAGGAGACCTCCTAGTAGAAAACCTATCCCTAAGGGTGACCACTTACTACGTCTCAATATCAACCACCAAGGTCAAACAGGGAAAAGATCATAATTTCCAAGCATACATTATATAATCAAAAGCATTTTTAAATGCAACAAACTCAAATGCATCAAATATTGAAATGACACTCACCACAATACATGACTTGTACCTCATGGAGAAAGACCCAATTTATTTTGGAAGCAATTTGATGTGGTGGATACCCTCATGATGAACCTGGGATTTTTGGTGGAGAGGCGGGCCTCTGCCTGTGCAAGTGGATGATATCAGACATATGCCTCTATGTACTCCATGTCTGCAACCTGAGGACCTCGAGACATCATCTCCTTATTTATCCCTAGGAAATGGGTATAACATATGGCTCCTACTTGGGGACATGTACTTGTCATAGAGTGCATGAGAAATGCAACATCTCTTGGTGGACTTGTGACTACACTGAATAATAAAAATTTAAAATCTAGGGTGGTTTTATCACCCTATGTCCATATATATTAAATAACAACTAATCTAGAAAATAAAACTTTGCATTTTTTTCAAAAAATTCTAAACTAAACATGTAATATGATGAAATAAATATGCAATTAGAGTAAAATGAAACATGAAATGCAACTAAACTACCATGATAAATAAGAATTCAAATGCAAGGAATCAATATGACCTACCTACTTATCTAGAGCCCATGGCCATGGAGATCGAGTGCCAGGTGATGTCAAGTGAAGTTGTATAACCAGTGCAACTTGTTGATCATCGCATCAAAGTGTTTCCCCTTATGTTTAATTATGTAATACAACAAAGATAAGTCAAGCACTTAATAATCATGAGAATAAATACACATGCAATCAATGTTGATACAAAGAGGGGGGTGAATGAGTATCAAGTACAATTTAGAAAAAATTTCAACTTATATTTAAACCATTCAATTATATCCAATGAGCAATGAACAATAGTATAAGAGTTACACCAATACACCACAATACACCATGCACAATATATGAGAAATAATAAATAGTTATTGTCCAAGGGAAGTGATGACTTCCAAAGGTAGCTACAGCTTCCAAATATAAAGGGAGAGATAAACCTCCAAGAGGAAGATACAATCTTCCAATATCAAGAGAGGTTTGAACTCTCCATCCTTGCCCCTTCCTTCCACCCAACAATATATGAGAGATAATAAAACTTTACATTAAATCATCACCATCAACCAACCATCACATAGAACCTGATAATGCTTCCTGAGACTTCTTCAATTCTTAGAATACTATGATCCTGTAGATAATATTACTCAATGTATTCTCTTAAACTTCTCCAAGTTTCACTCCTTGAATCCTCCCCAAAAATAAGTTATAGAGAGAATGGTAGACCTTGTTCAATTATGATTATTCAGGAGAACGAACTTGTATAGAATGCTCCGCGCTCAATATTTAACATCAGATTCTGAAAATCACACACAAGAAACTAAAGTCTGTAATATTTCCAATGAAATTGGTCTCACTTAATTTGGATTCTCTATGAATAATTTATGACTGTTTTACCCGGAACACATGTTTATGACTAGCTTCATGATTGGTCAAAAACCCTATCTTCCACAGAGTGTATCTCCATAATTATAGAGAATCAAGGATGAAACTTTTACCACAGGTACCTTGATATGTATTCTCAATACCATAGCAATTTCACCATCTAAAGCATTCTAGAAAACAAGTTATAGCGAAAATGGTAAGATGACCTGTAAATAACATACCTTAGAACACATCACCAAAAGACTTCATCCTCCCTTGAAATCCGACCTTCTTTACTTCTGATTTCCTCTGAAATTCGACTTGTGTATATAATGAATGTATAATTATATGTATTTATACCATTTATTTCACTTCCTTTTAACATTAGGGCTGACCTGACACTTTCTTATTTTGTAATTCTTTTCTTTAATTATCTCCAGGGCCAACCTGTACTTCCTTCTTTAATTCACTTTGTCATCTTTAAAAATTCATTTCTCCTCAACCATAAGAATCCACATGATGTGTCATCTACCACTATAAACAACATGAGTTATACTATCCATCCATGGGTGTTTTGTCTACATGTACACTGTCCTTCATGTTCAAATACCTTCATCAATCTTGCGGTCCAAAACCAATGACTAGGGTTGACATCAATGAAAACAACCAATATTCCAACAATCCCCCCCTTTGTCATTGATGGAAACACTCATGCTCCCTCTATCATCATTATCCCAATTTTTCTCCCCCTTTGACATCAATGGAAAAGGCTAGGGCTTCTCCCCTTGAGTTTAATGACAAAAGGTAACTCTCTTCTTTAGGGCTGCTCCCCCTAAACATGTGGCACTCAATAATATTTCATCCTTATTTTTGGTCTTTGGACTTTTTCTTCCTTGTAATCCTTTTGTGTGGATTTTGTCTTCCGTCTCTTCTTCGTGTCTAGGATGTATATGTTGTTTGGTCTTCTTGTTGCAGTTGCAACCAATCTTCCCGAGTTATTTTCTCTGATTTTACATTTTCGGGAGTCAAACGTAAGAGTGTATCCTTAATCACATATTTTGCTGACATTGAGGAGATTATTCTTCAGATATTCAACTAATAGGACTTTTCCTTATTTTACATTTTCACTTCCAAGCTCTATTACATCTTCTCCAAGTATTTTGGCAGATTAGTCCTCTCCAAATGCAACATTGCCACCCTTTCTCTTCAAGCTGATGAATTTTTCTTGATCCTCGGTCATGTGTGAATAACATCCATTTACATTCTTCAGCGGTTAATGCTATTCGACAATCTTCATTGTTTGGAATCTCTTTCCTTCTCCATATTGTGGTTGGCATAGGGACATCTTCATTCATATGTCTACAATCTCGTGCTTTGTGACCAAGATAATTACATTTGTAGCATACAATATTTTTGTCCATCAATGGGGGAAATGAATTATAACTTATGTTGACAAATCCACTATTATTTCCATATCTTCTATTTACACCATTCATGTTTCTTGTGTATTTGTTCCTTTCATTGATTCTGCAATTAATT
>SNQJ01S0046678.1:0-27215 GCA_010110895.2 Picea sitchensis | reverse complement strand
GAGCTGCAGTCTTTGGTTTCTTCAAAGCATTGTATCCTGAAGCAACTGAGAACCAAACATCTACCCCAAGAGCTTTCAAGTAAGTTTCCATTCTATTACTCCAGTATTCAAAATTGCTTCCATAAAATGGTGGAATCCCATTTGGAATTTTGTCTTCCATTTTTGGAATATACCAGATATAAAATGTATGCAGAACAAAAATAAAATGCTAGTAATGGAAAAATAACAACAATATAACCAGAACATTCACCACAATAACACTGAAATGATATAAGAATAACAACATAAATATCACTTTGAATCTGAAAGCAATGTTCACGGGCCTCTTCGAGGGGGCAACCTCCAGTCGAGCAGATCTCTATTACAATAATATCCAAGCTAGGGTTCTCATAACCTTGACTCCTATTTATACTAAAAAGAAGCATCTAGAGGAAGATCCTTCTAGAAGTGGAAGCTTCTATTAGGTCTTCTTACATCCGCCTTATTCTATTTTATTGAAAGGCCTTATTAATATTGACCTTTATTGTTCTACCTATGTGTGGGTTAGGACCCTAACATGTCCGCCCCCTTAAAAACAACCTTGTCCTAGAGGCTTGAGATGAGGAAATTGATGCAGAATGGTAGCTGGTTCCCAAGTGGAGTCTGCTGGAGTTGTATCTTTCCACTAGAATAGGAATTCCTTGATGGTTATCTGGCGTAGGCGACGCTCACACTGGTCCAAAACTGCTTCTGGTTGTAGCCAAATGGATCCTTCTTCAACTAACTCTGGAAGGTTGGTTTGAATTTGGCACTTAGCTCCAATCACCTTCTTTAAGCATGAAACATGAAAAATAGGATGTAGCTTCGAATGTCTGGGAAAATCTAACTAATAGGTGACTTGTACCACACGCTTGAGCATGGTATAAGGACCATAAAATTTGGGTGCTAGCTTCTGACAATGCTGGACCTTGAGGGAATTTTGCTTGT
Organism: Picea sitchensis; assembly: GCA_010110895.2. Classification (NCBI taxonomy): domain Eukaryota; kingdom Viridiplantae; phylum Streptophyta; class Pinopsida; order Pinales; family Pinaceae; genus Picea; species Picea sitchensis. The sequence goes on along the minus strand of SNQJ01S0046678.1, from coordinate 26,249 downwards.
AAGGTTGCAAACGAAGAAACACCTGATCCCCTTCTGCAAATTGACGTTCAGAGCGACCTTGATCTGCTTGTTGCTTCATGTGATTCTATGCCATGACCAAATTCTCTTTGAGGGTACGAAGAATGGCCTCTCAAGCTGTAAGTATTAGGTCAACCGCCTGGACCTTCGAGGCACCCGGTAAGTGTGAGAGAACTGAAGGTGGCTTCTGTCCATATACCGCTTCAAAATTAGGAGTCATGCGTGTAACTGTATGGTATGAAGTGTTGTACCACCATTCAGCTAGGGGTAACCATTGAGCCCATTGATTTTTCTTTTTCGAGGCAAAACACCTCAAATATGTTTCCAAACACTTGTTGACAACTTTCATTTGGCCATAAGTCTGGGGATGATAAACTGTGCTCAGATGCAATTCTGTGCCTTGTATCTTGAACGATTCTTGCGAAAAATTGCTTGTGAAAGTTGGGTCGTGATCAGAAACAATAGAGTGTGGCATGCCATGAAGCTTGAAGACCTAATCCATGAAGATTTGAGCCGCTGTGGATGTTGTAAACATGTGTTGAAGGGCGCAAAAATGAGCGTACTTGGAAAGGCAATCAACAACCACGATGATGATGGATTTATTTCCCGATTTGGGTAAGCCGGTAATAAAATCCATAGAGATATCCTTCCAAATAGTAGGTGGAATCGGCAGCGGTTGTAGTGTGCCTGACAATTTGACTGCTTCTCCCTTGTTGCATTGACACACGTCACATTCAACTACAAAATTACGAATGTCTTGTTTCATACCATCCCAGAAAAAGCAACGTTTGACCCTGTCATAGGTTTTGGTGAACCCGGAGTGCCCTACTGTGGGTGTAGCATGAAGATCAGAAAGTACCATGGATTTAAGCTTTGATTGTTTACTTAAATAAAAACGGCCTTTGTATCGAAGTTCCTCATGGAGACAAGAGTACCATGGGGAAGCTGGAGCATTGGACTGCAATTGCTAGATCAACTGCAAACTTTTGGGGTCTTATATCCATTCCTGGCGAATGGCTTGGAGCCAATCTGGTATAATGAATGAAAGAGAAAAAAGGGATCCTTCATCTTCATATTTTCAGGAAAGTGCATCCACAACCACATTGTCTTTTCCTTTCTTATAAATGATCTCATAATCATATCCAAAGAGTTTAGTCACCCATTTTTGTTGTTCTGGGGAGGAAATGCGTTGTTCCAGAAAGTACTTGAGACTTTGATGGTCTGTCTTAATTTGGAACCATTGCCCCAATAGATAAGGACACCACAGATCCATGGCATGCAGAATAACCAACATTTCCTTTTCATAGATGGATTTTCCCAGATTTCTTTCAGATAGTTGCATGTTGGTAAAGGCCAAAGGTCGACCCTCTTGCATAAGGACAACAACAATTCCTTTCCCTGAGACATCACATTCCAACACAAAGGCCTTTTTGAAATCGGGAAGGGTGAGGACTGGAGTGTTGCACATGGCCATCTTCAAGGTTTGAAAATCTTGAGCAACGACTGGAGTCCAAGTGAAAGAGTTATTTTTGAGGAGATTAGTGAGAGGCGCTGCAATCTTCCCATAATTCTTAACAAACTTGCGATAATACCCTGTTAAGTGTAATATACCAGATATAAAAAGTATGCAAAACAGAAATAAATTGCTAGAAATGGCAGAATAATAGTAATATAACCAACATAATCTCCACAATAACACATAAATGATATAAGAATAACAACAGAAATAACACTTTGATTCAGAAAGCAATGTTCACGGGCCTCTTCGAGGGGGGAAACCTCCAGTCGAGAAACACTCTGTTACAATAATATCCAAGCTAGGGTTTTCATACCCTCGACCCTTATTTATACTAAATATGTCTATCAAGAGAAGCATCTAGAGGAAGATCCTTCTAGAAGAGGAAGCTTCTATTAGGTCTTCTTACATCCGCCTTATTCTATTTTATTGAAAGGCCTTATTAATATTTACCTTTATTACATCCGAATATATTGATCTACCTATGTGCAGGTTAGGACCCTAACATGTCCACCCCCTTAAAAATAGCCTTGTCCTCAAGGCTTGAGATGTGGAAACTGTTGTAGAATGGTAGCTGGTTCCCGAGTGGCATCTACTAGAGTTGTATCTTTCCACTAGACTAGCACTTCCTTGATGGTTCTCTGATGCAGGCGATGCTCACGCTGGTCCAAAACTGCTTCTGGCTGTAGCCAAATGGATCCTTCTTCAGCTAACTCAGGAAGGTTGGTTTGAATTTGGCACCTAGTTCCAATCACCTTCTTTAAGCATGAAACATGAAAAATAGGATGTAGCTTCGAATGACTGGGCATAGCTAAATGATAGGTGACTTGTCCCACACGCTTGAGAACTGTATAAGGAGCATAAAGTTTGGGTGCTAGCTTCTGAAAATGCTCAGCCTTGAGGGAAGTTTGCTTGTATGGTTGCAGTCACAGAAACACCTGATCCCCTTATGCAAATTGACGTTTAGAGTGACCATGATCTGCTTGTTACTTCATGCGATTCTGTGCCATGACCAAGTTCCCTTTAAGGGTATGAAGAATATCCTCTTGAACTGTAAGTGTTTGGTCAACCGCCTAGATCTTCGAGGTACCTGGTAAGTATGAGAGAACTGAAGGTGGCTTATGTCCATATACCGCTTCAAAAGGAGTCATGCGTGTAGCTGTATGGTAGGAAGTGTTGTACCGCCATTCAGCTAGGGGTAACCATTGAGCCCACTGATTTTTATTTTCAGAGGAAAAACACCGCAGATATGTTTCCAAACACTTGTTGACAACTTCCATTTGACCATCAGTATGGGGATGATAAGCTATGCTGAGATGCAATTGGGTGCCCTGTAGCTTAAACAGTTCTTGCCAAAAATTGTTTGTGAAAGTTGGGTCACAATCAGAAACAATAGAGTGCGGCATGCCATGAAGCTTGAAGATCTGGTCCATGAAAATTTGAGCCACCGTGGATGCAGTAAATGGGTGTTGAAGAGCGCAGAAATGAGTATACTTGGAAAGGCGATCCACAACCACCATTATGACTGATTTATTTCCCAATTTGGGTAAGCCGGTAATAAAGTCCATAGAGATATCCTTCCAAATAGCAGGTGGAATCAGAAGCGGTTGTAGTGTACCCAGAGATTTGACTGTTTCTCCCTTGTTGCGTTGACACACCTCACATTCAGCGAAAAAATTATGGATGTCCTATTTCATACCATCCCAGAAAAAAGAACGTTTGACCCTGTCATAGGTTTTGGTGAACCCGGAGTGCCCCATTGTGGGTAGAAAAGAACGTTTGACCTCACATAGGTTTTGGTGAACCCGGAGGCCCTCTGCTAGGGTGTAGTGCATGAAGCTCAGAAAGTACCACCGATTTAAGATTTGATTGTTTTGCTTAAATACAAATGGCCTTTGTATCAAGCTCATCCTAGACCCAAGAGTACCCTAGGGAGCTGAGCATTGGTCTGGTAAATTGTTGGATTAGGATGCAAACTTTTGGGATCTTGTAGCCATTCCTGGTGCACAGCTTGGAGCCAATCTGGTACAATGAAGGAAAGAGAAAAAGGATCCTTCTTCTTCATATTTCTGACAAGCATCCGCCACCACTTTGTCTTTTCCCTTCTTGTAAAATGATCCTTACAATCATATCCAAATAACTTAGTCACCCATTTTGTTTTCGTCTGGGAGAAATGCATTGTTCCAGAAAGTAATTGAGGCTTTGATGGTCTGTCTTAATTTGGAAATGTTGCCACAAGAGATAAGGGCTTCACGCATCAACGTATTACGAAAAATATATATATAACATTTCCTTTTCGTAAAATGGGTTTGCCCATATTCCCTTAAGATATTGTTTGTTGGTGAAGGCCAAAGGTCGACCCTCTGCATAAGGACAACACCATTCCCCGAACACATTCCAACACAAAGGTCTTTGTGAAATTAGGAAGAGCCAGAACCAGAGTGGTATATGGCCATCTTTCAAGGTTTGAAAAGTTGAGCAGTGGCTGGAGTCCAAGTGAAAGAGTTCTTTTAGGGAGTATGGAGGTGCTGCAATCTTTCCATAATTCTAACAAACTTGCGATAATACATTGTTAAGCCTAGAAATCCATGTGATTTTTTGAGAGTCTTTGCGCGCTAATCTTGCATAGCTTCAATCTTTTCGAATCCACCCTGGATGCCATCCTTTACAACCATATGACCCAAGTATTCTACTCTAAGTGAGTCAACAAAAGCACATTTAGACTGTTTCAGGAAAAGTTGGTGTTGAGAGTAGATGGAGAACTTGATCCACATGAGTAAGATGACTGTCTAGTTTTTCTATAGATGAGGATATCATCAAAGAAAAACTAAGACAAAATGATCGAGAAAGGGATGAAAGACATGACCATGTAGGCTTTGGAAGGTGGAGGGGGGTATTGTCAAGCCAAAGGCGATGACCAAAACTCATAGTGGCCCCCATGAGTCTGGAAGGCCATCTTGGGAATGTTTGCCTCTTTCATACATATCTGGTGATAGCCCAGCCGAAGATCAAGTTTTAGTAAAGAATTGGGTGCCACCAATTCATCTAGGAGGTCATCAATGACAGGAATGGGAAATTTGTCTCTTTAATGGTCAATTTGTTGAGGGTACGGTCAAAACACATTCCCCAAGAACCTTCTTCCTTCGTGACCATGACTACAAGAGAAGAGAGTAAGGGCTTGTACTAGGGTGGGTAACGCTTTGCATTAAGGAGTTCCTGGACCATTTCTCTCAGTTTCATTTTTTTGTGAAAAGGTGGCTATATAGATGGATATTGGGAGGAAGGCTCTGGGTACAAGGTTTGAATGATCATGAACACCATGGAAGGCTGAGGAGTCCTTGGGAGTGGAAAATATTGTTTGAAGTTTAGAAAGGAGGGCTTGGAGGTCTTGTGGCACTGGGGGTGTCTTTGTTGCTTATATGTAATGGAGTTGGGCAATGACACCAGAATGACCTTTTTGAGCAGCTTTTCCATGCGATGGGAACTAATGATCCTGTGTGAACCAACAATGATGCCTTGGAATTTATATTGGTGGCTTTCCGGTCAAATTGCATGGTTAATGCCTTAAAATCCATGAGAATGGGGACCTGGAGTTCTTAGCCAGTTTGCACCCAACAGAATGTCACAACCACCCATGTTAATAGCAAACATATGGGATTTAGGTGGTATTCACCGCATTTGGAGACGACATTTTCACACAAATACCTCCACATTTCATGGAACCACCATTGGCAATCATGATTTGGAAATTGTTGACGGCATGGATGTAGTAATGAGTTTCTTGGGCAATGTGGCAATGAATAAAATTATGGGTGCTTCCACTATCAACCAGAATGATGACCTCTCATGCTTGATGAAATCGATTAACTTGAGGGTTTGGGGAGTGGAGAAGCCGCTGAGAGCATTGAAGGAAATGACCGGGTTCCACTCGGGAAGGTCCGAGGGAGGGTTATGTCAGTGATTTTAGGTGACTCCAGACACAAGGGGAGTTTCAACATCCCTTCCGAAATATCCTCAGAGAGGATATAAAATATTTCAAGTTCTTTTTAAGCACTTGTGGTCGGAGAAATATTTGTCATCACACCTATAAAAAGGTCTTTGAGTTGGTGTTCATCCATTTCAGCCCCGTCAATTTTTGAATCTTTAATGGGACGGAGGGAGTAGTGGGATTTACGGGCTTAGGGCGAGGGATAAAGGAGGGTTTTGGTTTTGAGAGGATACAACCCGTTGTGCTTCTTATCTCTTTTTAGTAGCCTCCACCCAACTTGAGGGTCGAGCCATGAGGACATGGGTCTGAATCTCATCCCTGATGCCATGGATAAAACTCGAAAGAAAGCATCAGTCATGCCCTCTGTTCAAAAAGCCAGATGCTCAAAGGCAGCTATGGAATCTTCTATTGTTCTTGATTACTCTAACTTTGTCAAATGGCCCAAATGGTTGGTGTCCTGTGTCACATCTATAAAGCCTACCACAAATTGGGTCCAAGCAATATACCCTTTGAGGGGGAAGTTTTCCTCCATTGCCACCATTGCCAACGTGTTCTTGATCTAGATGGAGAACACCCATAATCGAGTTTGGCCAAGTCATCTGGCAATGTCGATAAAGAGAAATAATGTTCCATTTGGGTTACCCAAACTGGGGTCCGAGCCATCAAATTTAGTCACATCCACCCGCGGAAGGCGTAGGTCACGTTGAAAGTGATGGGGATGAAAGCTATGGGAATGGGAGGAATACCCACTTTCAGTCTTTGGAGGTGCATCACAGAAAGGGTCATCTATAGGGATCTCAGTTTGGTGCAGAGTGATGAAAAGACATCTGCCGGGTGGTCGTGGGCTTGTTTGACGTCCTCCATTGAGGACTGGATGGTTGTATTTATGGTTGCATTGATGGATGTATCGGGATGGAGGCAACACTAGCACTGAGTTGTTTCACTCTTTTTGGGTCTCGAGGAAACCAGATCGCAAGGTGTTGAAGAGAGCTTTCATGTGTCTTGGCTACGAGTATGGGCCATGAGGATGGGGTGAACTGAAAAGGGCGGGTGGGGTCAAATTTTTTCCTGAAAAATGATATGATGTAATGATAAGGGCGAAGAGATGAATCCAATGGAATAGGTCTCAAATAATGCGAAACAATTGTCCGTGACTTTTTTTTTTTTTTTTTTTTTACACCCGCAGAGTTATACCTGGTCTGAAGAATACTACAGCGATGAACTCCCAAATGCTTAACAAAAAAGAAATGTGTATTTACTCTTTGGCAACCCAAACACAGTTATGCAACAATAGATCTTGTCTGCTTTAATTTGTTTTATGTTTCGCCCCCAGCCAGCTAGGGTATTCAAGGGTTCTACAAACAAGGGTTTGTGCTATAGCTCTCTGATACAATGCATGGGTCCACAGCAATAAGTAATTACTCGGCCCAATATCTCAGGAACTAACTAAGGAGGATAGACCATACCCTTAGCCATACTACACCACTACCCGTGCAATTAGAGAGTATCTTCCTCGAAGTGCTTTTTTTGGTGGCACTATAGCAATCAGGGCGGCCAATCGGTTTATCTAAAGAGGGCTTCAGGAACAATGATCCGCACATTGTGGTGTTGTCTGATGCTTCTACCACCGGCAAGGTTCCAATCAGGGTTACAAAGGTGACAACAGGATGGCCACTTAAGAACCACTTGTATTTCCCTCGTGTATGAATCCCTCAACCACGAAGCTGCAATTTTACGATCTTTGTGGCTTAAAGATGCAGAAATACGTCTCTACCCTGAAAAAAATTCCCACAATTTCTGTCAAGGAAAGTGCTCGATACCAATTTGTAATATACCAGATATAAAAGTATGCGTAATGGAAATAAATTGCTAGAAATGGTAGAATAATAGTAATATAACCAAGATAATCTCCACAATAACACAAAAAATGATATAAGAATAACAACAGAAATAACACTTGATCCAGAAAGCAATGTTCATGGGCCTTTGAGGGGCAACTCCAATGAAAGACGCCTGTTACACACAATCTCCAAGCTAGGGTTTTCATACCCTCGACCCTTTATTTATACCAAATATGTTTATCAAGAGAAGCATCTAAAGGAAGATTCTTCTAGAAGCTTCATTAGGTCTCTCTTACATCCGCCTTTATCTCTATTTTATTGAAAGGCTCCATTAATATTGGACTCCTATTACATCTGAATATATTGATTCACCTATGTGCGGGTTAGGAACCCTAGAGATCGAGAGGTGTTTAATCTCTCCCATAATTCTAACAAACTCTATATAATACCTTGTTAAGCCTATAAATCCACCTTCAATCTCTTAAGAGTCTTTGGGTGAGGCCACTTCATACCAATATTTTTAGATCCACCCTGACAACATCTCTTTGCCAACTAAATGACCTAAGTATTCTAATCAAGAGCCAAAACCACATTTAGACTATTTCAGAAAGTTGGTGCCGAGAGTAGATGGAGAACTCGATCCACATGATAAAAGATGTCATCCAGGTTTTGCTATAGATGAGGATATCACTGTAACAAAAAACTAAGACAAAAATGGCAGAAAAAAAGGACGGAAGACATGATTCATATGAGGCTTTGAAGGTGGAGGGGCATTACACAAGCTTTTGGAAATGACCAAAAACTCATAGTGGCCCCTGCGGAGTTCTAAAGGCAGCCTTTGGGAATATCTACCCTTCATACGTTTCGGGTGGTAGCCTGAATGAAGATCCAGTTTAGTGAAGAATTGGGCACCACTCAATTCATCCAGGGAGGTCATCACGACAGGAATGGGGAATTTGTCTTTATGGTAAGTTTGTTGAGGGAACGGGAGTCAGGACACATTCAAGAAAAACCTCTTCTTCTAACTACACCACAAGAGACCTAATAGGGATCGTACTAGGGCGGATAACGCCTGCACGCATTAAGGAGTTCCTGGACCTTTTTCTTAATTTCATTTCTTTTGGAAAAGGGGTGACGATACGGCGATATTGGGGAGGAAGGCTTCCTAGTACAAGGGGAATGGAATGACTACACCTAATGGAAGGAGGGAGGCCTTGTGGAGTGGAAAAGACCAAATGATGTTTAGAAAGGATGGCTTGAGGTCTTGTGGTATGGAAGGTGTCTCTGTTTCTTTGTATGGCATGGATTTGGGGTGATAACACCAGAGTGACCCTTTGGAGCAGCTTTTCCATGCATGGGAACTAATTATCTCAGGTGAACCGAAAGTGATGCCTTGGAACTTATAATAGTCATGGCCCCTGGTCGAATTGCATGGTTAAGTCTTTAAAATCCATGAGAATGGGACCCAAAGTCCTAGCCAGTCTGCACCCAACACAATGTCACAAACCTCCCATGTCGAGAAGTAAACATATGGGATTCCCCCTATGGTATTGACCAATTTGTAGTCACAGATTTTCACAATGGCTTCCACATTTCATGGAACCACCATTGGAAATCATGATTTGGAAATTATTGACGGCATGGATGTAGCAATGAGTTTCTTGGGCAATGTGGCGAAGAATGTACCATGGTGCCACTGCAACAACCAGAATGATGACCTTCCTCATGCTTTGATGCAACTAATTAGATTGAGGGTTTGGGAGCTGGAGAAACCAATGAGAGCATTGAGGGAAATGACTAGTTCTACTGATATTTGAGGGAGGGGTTATGTCAAGGATTTCTGGTGATTCAGAGTATTTCTTCATCTTATTCCGAAATCTCCTCGAGATGGCCATAAAATATTTTGTTCTTTACACTCCTAGGCTTTAGGAAATATTTGTCACTACGCTATAACAAAGGCCTTTTGAGTTGGCTGCTCATCCATTGTGTGTAGCCCCGGTCAATTTTTTGGATCTTTAGTGGAGAAGAGGGAGTAGTGGAATTTATCGGTTTATGAAGTAGGGATGAAGGTTTATGGGTTTTGAGAAGATACAACCGTTGTGCTTTCTTCTTTATCTCTTTGGTATCCTCCACCCAACTCTCAAAGCCGAGCCATGAGGACATGGGCCCAAATTTCATCCGTGAGGCCACTGATAAAAAACTCCCAGAAGAAAGCATCAGTCATGCCATCTATTCGAAAAGCCGTGCACTGAAAGGTAGTTATAAAGTATTCCATTATTCCTGATTGTTTCATCTTTGTCAAACAACCCTAAAATGGTTGGTGTTAGTGTCAAAGCTGTCATAAAGCTCTCACACAAATTGTGTCCAAGCATACCCTTTGATGATAATATTTTCCATTTCCACCATAACGTTCTTGATCTTATATGGAGAACACCATACCGGAAAGTTTCAGGTCATCTGTAATGTTGTATAAAGAGAAGTAATGTTCCATTTGCTACCCAAACTGGGGTCGAAGCCATCAAATTTGGTCACATCCACTGTAAGGCTTAGGTCGCATTGAAAGTGATGGTACTAAAGGTATGGGAATGAGAGGAATGGTCACCTTCAGTATGTGGGGTGAGGAAGAGGAAGGGTTATCTGTAGGATATGCAGTTTGCAAAGTGTTGAAAAGACCCATCTCAAGCTAGTGGCGAGGTCTCTACTACTTCCTCACTTCTATTGAGGACCGCATGGTTGTATTGATGGCGGCGACATTGGTACTGAGTTGTTTCAATTCTTTTTAGGTCTCAATGAGACCAGATTCATGTGTTGGAAGCGAAGCTTCCAAGTCTTGGCTACAAGTATAGGCCATGAGGATGAGGAACTGGGCGGGGCGGGTAAAACGTTTTGGTCAAAAACATGGATGAATGTGATAAGGGCTTAAGAGATGAATCCAATGGAATAGGCTGGAAATAATGGTGAATACTGCACAGAGGAAATGCCCAAATGATTAACCGAGGAAATGTGTATTTACTTGGCAACCTGAAATATAGGCTAAGGTCAATAAATCTTGTCTCGCTTTTAATTTGTTTATGTTTCTCATTCCTAAGGAAGTAGGGTATTCATGGTTCTACGTGACAAGGGTTTTCCCCGTACAGGCCTGGAATATATGTGCAGATCCAACAAGAGTAATCGACCCAATATCTCAGGGTGGCACTAACTAAGGAGGGATAGACTGTACCCCAGCCATACTACCCGACTACCCGTGTACTAGAGAGTATCTTCCCGAAAGTTGTTCTCGGTGACACTATAGCAGTGAGGTGGACGATCAGTTTATCTAAAGAGGGATTCTGGAAATCTAGGCCGATCCATACAAATGTGTTGTCTGATGCTTACCACCTCAAGGGGTACTAATAGGTGTTACAAGGGTGGCCAAAAGATATGTGCTTTAAGTACCACTTGTATTTCCCACGCAGTATGAATCCCTAACTCCAAGGGTTTATGCGGTAACGATAGATCTCTCGGTGGGTTTAAAGATCGCATGGAATGCCTCACTCAAAACAAAAATTTAACCCATTAATCAATGAGGAGTGCCTGACAATTCACTTGGTAATAATATACCAGATATAAAATGCATGCAAAACAAAAAATAAAATGCTAGTAATATGTAATAACAACAATATAACAAGAACATTCACCACAATAACACCTAAATGATATAAGAATAACAACCTAAATAACACTTTGAATCTAAAAGTACTGTTCACATTCTTCTGAAACTCCATTGAGCAGCGCTCTGTTATCATAATATCCAAGCTAGGGTTCTCATAACTCCCCTTGACTCTTATTTATAAATTCAAAAAGAAGCATCTAAAGGAAGGTCCTAGAAGTGAAAGCCTATTAGGTCTTCTTTACATCCGCCTTATTCTATTTTATTGAAAGGCCTTATTAATATTGACCCTTTACTACATCCGAATATATTGTTCTACCTATGTGTGGGTTAGGACCCTAACAATTTCTTCTTAGGATCTTCCTTCCGCTATTAAACTATATTAAAGGTAACTGCCTCCTATACCAACTGTTGATACTTAAGAGGGGGTGAATGAGTATAAAGTACAATTCTAGAAAAAAATTTCAATTTATAATTTAAACCATTCAATTATATCCAATGATCAATGAACACAGTATAAGAGTTACACCAATACACCACAATACACCATGCACAATATATGAGAAATAATCAATAGTTATTGTTCAAGGGAAGTAATGACTTCCAAAGGTGGCTACATCTTCCAAATATAAAGGGAGGGATAAAAATCCAAGAGGAAGATACAATCCTCCAAAATCAAGAGAGGGTTTAACTCTCCACCTTTCCCCTTCTTTCCACCCAAGAATATATGAGAGATAATAAAACTTTACATTAAATCATCACCATCAACCAACCATCACATAGAACCTGATAATGATTCTCGAGACTTCTTCAATTTATGAAATTATTCAATTCTTGGAATACTATGATCCTGTATATAATATTACTCAATGTATTCTCTAAAACTTCTCCAAGTTTCACTCCTTGAATCCTCACCAAAAAGAAGTTATAGATAGAATGGTAGACCTTGTTCAATTCTAGTTTTTTCAGGAGAGCGAACTTGTACAGAATGCCCCGCACTCAATATTTAACATAATATTATTAAACTCGCACAAAAGAAACCAAAGTCCATAATATTTCCAATGAAATTGGTCTCACTTCATTTGGATTCTCTATGAAGAAGTTATGATTGTTTTACCCAGAACACCTGTTTATGACTAGCTTCAGGACTAGTCAAAAACCCTATCTTCCACAAAGTGTAGCTCCATAATTATAGAGAATCAAGAGATGAAACTTTTACCATAGGTACCTTGATATGTCTTCTCAATACCATAGCAATTTAACCATCTGAATCGTTCTATAAAAAAAGTTATAGCGGAAATGGTAAAATGACCTGTAAATAACATACCTTAGAACACATCACCAAAAGACTTCATCCTCCCTTGAAATCCGACCTTCTTTACTTCCGATTTCCTATGAAATTCGACTTGTGTATATAATTAATGTATAATTATATGTATTTATACCATTTATGTCACTTCCTTTTAACATTAGGGACGACCTGACACTTTCTTATTTTGTAATTATTTTCTTTAATTATCTCCAGGGCCGACCTGTACTTCCTTCTTCAATTCACTTTGTCATATTTAAAAATTCATTTCTCCTCAACCATAAGGATCCACGTGATGTGCCACCTACCACTAGAAACAACATGATTTATACTATCCATCCATGGGTGTTGTGTTTGCATGTGCACTATCCTTCATGTTCAAATACCTTCATCAATCTTGCGGTCCAAAACCAATGATTAGGGTTGACATCAATGACAACAACCAATATTCCAACAATCAATCATGAAATGAAACTCATGGAGATGGGTGGGAGGGAGGAAATCCTACTGGAAAAATTAACCATAAGCATGATCATCTTGGAAATCCTACCTGAAAGAATAACCACAATCTTGATCGATCCATCTATGAAGAAGGCTACCATATATAGATGATGGCTCATCCATATGACTAAAATTGACCATCTCTTTGTCTTCATGTGTAGGGAGAACATAAGTCGGGGCGACTTCAAGTGGATATTCAACATGATGCATTTCATGGAATTCTTCTTTGTCACCAGAGCTTTATTTCTCTGTGATCATGGAACATAATGAATGTACTCTATGATATGTTTTAGCGAGATCTAGCATTAGCAAATCAATAGGACTTTCTTCAATGATTTCTCCATCTGCAGGGGTTTGTTCTTCATCTTCACTTAAAATGTCACCACTCCCTGAATACTGAGAGGAGATAAGGGATCTCAATAAAACCTAATGAATTTCCAAACAATAGGAAATGGGGTAAGGCACAACCTTAGGTCTAGAGAAAAGCTCCTCTCTTAGACTTATAAAATGTCACTTATTTACTTGCAAATCCCTGCCAAAAGTCTCAATATGAGAATAATTTTGTTTGGTAGTGTGATCCCTAGACTGCTTTGGGTTGGCCATGACCTGGTGTCCTCCAAAATATGAGCATAAGGGTGGTTGCAAATATTCATAGAACAAATCCGAGTCACCGAAAGGATATTCATCACAACTCTCAAGGGATGGTTGAGAGTAGTCACAAGTATGCGACAATAAGTCATCCTCGGATACATGAGACCAACTTGTGCTCATATCATCATCAAGCCTCCAAATGCCTGGATCATCCCAATATGAAGACCAACTCATTGAAGGTGACAACTCACAATTCTTTATTGGAGAGATACCCTCAATGTCGTAGATAGGGTCCTTAAAAAATGACATGACCTAGATCCCATCCATGTCTCCCAATGTGAATGATATCATCAATATGATCATCAAATATATCTGGAGGTTGTTCCATGAATTCAACTACATCATTGGAGTTGATTACCTGTCTATGAGACTGGAAAACTTCATCTTCTTCAATAGGGAAAGTAGTAATCAATGTTTCATCTAGGCCTTTTGCAAGAGAAACTTCATCCTTCTTCTAGCACTTCTTCATTTCCAAAATCATGGAATAAAGTATCATCAATTTTTTCAAAAGGATTATAACTTTCCATGTTCTCCTTTTGATTTACAAGAGGAACATAAGATTGGATGTTTTAATCAATGGGGAGGGAAAACACAAGTTCTTCATCTTCACACAGATATTCTTCTTCTTGGTAGCTTTCATTGTGGACCTTCTATCTGAGAGAAAGTTTATCTTGATCTTCAATGAGTCTTGAGACTTCTTCAGGCATCAAGAATGATCGATCATGAGTTGGAAGACCCTGCTGGTAACCATATTTCTTTGTCACAATGTCAGACAGTGAATTTACTTTGAAATAGGCAATGTAAACCTCCCATGCCATGTTTAGGGTAGGCTTCCTCTCATAATTTTGAAGGATAGAATTGTATTCTTATTTTCTTTGCAAAAAGAACTTGACCAGGAAGTCCTTATTAGGGCAGTGTTCAAGTAATTGTTCATATAAATTATTTTCTTTCTGTATGTTTTCCTTGAAGCACTTAAAATTTTCCTTAGTACTATCAATCTCAATCTCTTCTTCCTCAACTATGTTTTCATCAGATTTTATAAGAAGTGTTTCTTTCAAACCTTCAATAAGTTTTGAAAGAATATAACATCCCTTTTAACATCCTCAAGGTCTTGAATAGTATCTTCGATCTTTTTTTTTTCTAGGGCTCCATTGTTTGAGGAAGTCTCGGATAAGGATTATTGAAGAAAAAATAATTTTAGGGCTACAAGAGTCTTTGATCCAACCTCTTTTTCTTTCTTCAAGAGATAAGAGAAACAACTACACAATCACATCTTCTTGTTGTATGTTGCAGTGTATGATGAATTCAACAAACTCGACAACATGTGCAATATCCAAGGATGGATCACCGTCAAACTTAGGGACATGAATCAACTATTTCATCGAGAATTTATTTTGATACCAATAAATAGAGTGAAAATCCAAGGCTTTGTATGCCTCGTGAAAGCACCATAGAGAAATATTTCCATCACTTGGATAAATACTTCAATGGAGTTGCCATATGAGATCAATTCTCATCAAAGGATGGAAAGGGTAATCAGGGAAACGTAGGTTCTTGGGTGGTGGAGTCACCATATGAGCTTCAAGAATATCTCATCGAGGATGGAAGGGGAACATCCTTCAAGTGGAGTCTCCAAGAAATCTAGGGGTAAAGGATTTGGAAAGGAATCTTTCCAAAGTGTCGACATGGCACAAGAGAGGATTCAAAATCCTCCCTGACAACGATGCCAAAATTTTATCACACAATTTGTAGCTTGGTAAAATCCTAACCAAATCCATGGGATGGTTAAAACGGTGGGAGAGTCTGCCCACTATCACCTTAGATAATCCCTCCCCTCACTTTAGTGAAGGATAAATCAAACACAACGGGGGAATATTGAGTGAACCTAGGGGGAAATGAGATGGAAAGTGAGGTTATGGAAGTGAATCCCCTATAGGTCAAATTTTTAAGTGAAGGATGGCTTGGGAATGAGTCTCAAAGAGCGTCAATGGTTTCCAAGTGCTTGAGTACCTATGGAGGAGAGTTGTACCTGCTCAGATACAAGAAAAAACAAGATGCAAGCCCAATAATCCTATGGAAAATAAAGTGAATCTTGATGTCCTAATTATCATCAGTATATATTGATATAAATCACCGATGAAATGGATAAAATAACTACTAAACAAGTCACTAAAAGTCCAAGTAGATATGCAAGAGACTAACTAGCAATTACTAGTGTAACTCAAGTATGATAGCACATGATTTTAGCAACAATTAAAGGTTGTTAGATACAAGTATTGAATAGATATTATTTGAGCCTTATGGATTTACAAAAAAAATTCTACATCATAAATTCCAACCACTGAAACTTGCAAGTAAACCACCCAAACGAAGCACAACAACTAGTAAATTAATTTGGTAGCTTTATGACAAATTCTAAATATTAGAAAATGAATGAATTTGAAGGTTATGAGGTGTTTTTCTGCAGCCCTAATGTATGTAGCATAAAATTATTATAGCATCAATAAATCATTGGAGAAACAAGACACCCTAGTGGCCTTGGCTAGATTTAAGCATATAGAAAAGATTCCAATTTAAACAATTTCAATATCTTGTGATTCCACGTATCCCAATGCAATGATTTTATTTCTCCAAATAAATAGATTGGTGCCTTTAAAAATTGGGTTATGGAGTATTTTTAAATGAAAGATCTAGTTGTGCTAGTTCCTTAGGGGTGTAATCCCTTTTATTTCCCAAGGCTAGGAAAAACCTAGGAGGGTGTAACCCTTTACTTCTCCTAGTATTCCTTTGTGCAACAAATTATTCCAAGACAATTATGATGGGATTAGTGGGGTTGTATGCACTTATACTCCCCAAAATCTTAATAAATTAACCTTGCAACCAATAAAATAAGTAATAACAAGAGATATTCTTACCTAGTCCAAGCATTACAAGATAAACTCCTTTTAACTAAGAAAAATCCACCATAAAATCAAGAAATAGCCTCCAAGAAATATAAAACCTTACTTCTTCATCCAATATCCAAGACAAATCATCACAAGAGATAGTATCAAGAGAGTTAGATAAAATTTCTCAAATAGGGCGCAAATTTAAGCCAAGGAGCCTTTCTCCAAGTGAGAATGCTATGATAAAATGAAAAGAATTTGATATCTATTTATACAAATATCCTAAAAAGAGTTTTTCCACTTAAATTTAGGGTAAACAACAAAGTAAGGGGTCAACAAACCTTACTTTTCCCCTTTAAAATATTAAAATCCAATTTAACCCTAAAAATGCACATAAGAATCCATGAAGATGATATCAACCCTCTCTAGGGTGGCATTTTGACATTTTTAGGTGGACGCTGAGCTTGAAGAATAATCGTTGGGCCTCCAAAGTCTCCTCCCTCATGTGTTAGGATCATCTCTGTTGTGCAAAGGGTATTCTTCCTAAAAAATGTCAAGTGTCCATATCCACCACCAAACCCTAGCCCTCGGGTGACGTCAAGCCCTCCAAGTGTGACATTTTGGCCTCAAGAGGCAAAACATTGGTCCATTAGGGGCTAGGTGAGGTCGTACAAGGTGTCTCTCAAGCCTCCAAAGGTTTTCATCATCATCTGGTTGTGCAAGTCATGGTATCCATCCTATGGGATTCATGCCCCAAGGAAGCCCAAGCTAGGCTTGTTCTTCCAAAACTTCCCACCAACTAGGTCATGTAAAGACAATGAATACGCCCTCCAAGGATCTCAAGTCAAATGCATCATGATGAATAAATCAAATCAATAAAATATCCACCTAAGCATGTGCATAAAAAACCACCTAATCAAACTAAACAAGTGCTCAAACACCATATGCAATTTTTCAAGTTTAGGCATGGGAGGGTTGACAAAGCGACCTATTGGGTGAATCATACCTTAATTCTAGGAGTGTTTCCCAAGTGGAACCCTCTCTAGATAATGTGGAGAAGGTGACATGGATGGGGGTAATACTTTTGAGTATGGGATTCATGATATACAAGGGATCATAGTGTCTCATTTATGGGTTCATTTGCAGAAGGTGTGTTGCACCTTCGTTTCCAATGCATCCTTTTTACAAGCCCATTTATTGCCATTAATTAATTAAGGTCCAAACATTGGGTACTCCCTATGGGTTAATTGATTAGATTGGTGGGAAGTACCATGGTGTCACTTGAAGGGAGAGGTACATAGAGTGTCATGGGGGTATAGTCTAGCTTGTAACACACTTGTATAGATCCCTCAACAAGTGGGACATTTATACATATGTGTTTGCTTTTGTAGGTCTCTGATGTTTTTTTAGGAGAAACATTTCATTATTCTCAAGACCTCTTTGGGAGAGCATATGGAAGGTTCATAACATGGATTTTATCTTTTTCCAGCTACATTTACTCTAGGCCTTCAATCCCTTCTTCCCATGAAATGAGGGATAATCCCTTCTTGGGTCAATACACCTGAAAATCCAAAAAGATAAGGAGATGAGGGGATGAGGTGTGGAAAGTAGAAAGTATGGTCGAGAATGGTATGATGACCTATCAAGGGGACCTCCTAGTAGAAAACCTATCCCTAAGGGTGAACACTTTCTAGGGCGCAATGTCGACCACCAAGATGAAACAAGGCAAAGAGAACAATTTCCAATCATACATTATATAATCAAAAGCAGTTTTAAATGAAACAAACTCAAATGCCTCAAATATTGAAATGACACTCACCATAATACTTGGCTTGCACCTCATGGATAAATACCCAATGTCTTCTGGAAGCAAGTTGATGTGGTGGATACCCTCATGATGAACTCGAGATCTGTGGTGGCAAGGTGGTCCTCTGCCTATGCAAGTGGAATTTTTTATCCATATGCCTCTTGGTACTCCATGTTTGCAACATGAGGGCCTCGAGACATCATCTCCTTATTTATCCCTAGGAAATGGGGATAACAAACTACAGTGGAAAAAATCTCCAAATGACATGAGGGGAACCCCCACCAATCTATACTAGGGAAGCAAATTTACAAGCAACCCTTGAGCCAAATTTTCCTCTTTCTTATCATTTGGTTGAGGAGTTGCAAGGCTTGAATGAACAATTAAGCCAAATGACTATTGAATTTGAGCAATGAAAAAGTATCACTTCTTCCTATAAAGAAGGATGCACCCTCTTGGAGAATCACACCAAATAGTTAAATTTGTTAAAGGGAAGAGAAATTGAACATCATAGCCATCAACAAGATACCATATGGTCTTTGAAGAAGCAATCAGAGGAGAATGAGAAAATACATAGAGAGGAATTAAAGAAGAAAGAGGAAGAAATTTGAGACATGAAGTAAAAAGTAATTCAAGTTGGTGAGTTAGTTGCAAAGTTACTCAACCGCAAACCATTATCTTGGGTCTATACTTTGTATCTGAAATAATATTGGATTCATATGCAGGTAGAACATCTCATTTCTGATTCTCCATTAGACTTCGAAGGAAGCGAGAAAGGATTTCATGGGATGTATTTCTCTAATATTCTTGAGAGAAGAAATTTACTTTATGAATTGTACCTCCATAATTGATTATTGTCAAGCAACATTGTGTGGAATCCAAATCACTTTGTGAGAGACTTTAACATTGGGGATTTTTAGTCATACTTACAAAATGAGGTTCAGAGGGCCTGGGAACAAAGTTTTATAGAGAGATAGAGATTAGCGAAACTTTATGGGTTCACCCAAAGGCTAAATCTGTTACCAATATGTCAAGGAACATCATTAAATTTTTTTCATCCTAATATATGTAAAGTCATTCTCTAGGAGAAATCTATCGTAGTTGAAGGATTTATTGAATTTTATAGCAAGTCAATAAGAGATGTGATACAAGGTTGCTAGTATAGGTGGAGTGAAATCACTGAAGAGATCAAGTGAAAGGAACAACACTCTTTACCCAATATTCATACTTCTCTATACAACAACAAACCATACATTACTCTTTTAATGAATTTTCATTACATTGGACTAGTCACTGGTTTTACTACCCATTGTTGATATTTCTTGTTCTTGATTGAAGAAGTGATATTACCCTTGAAAAACACAAAGCAATCAAGCAGTGGGAAAATATAATAGTCATGAGTGGATTCCACTAAGTTGATTCCTTCTTACCTTAGGATTGCATGCACTGAACAAATTCACCATCTGACTCTAATTTCAACATATGAAATGCACAAGGGACTTGTAATGGGATAAGTTGAGAGGAAAATGATGAGCTTGATAATTGCTTTATTTTACTCACTCATTTCATCATTGTTCCTCTTTTAGAATGGCCATTTTAACCTTCTCTTTGTTTCGTTTTCATCAATTTCAGACATTATTGCCACCCTTGGGACATTATGCATTCACATTTGGATTTTTATATCTAATATATGTTTTTTGCTTAAGAATGAGTATAGATGCATGAATTTACATATTGGAAGTGTTAGCAGTTTTTTGTTTCAAGTGATAGGATGAAGTTGCCACACATATTTCTAGGAATTCAAGAAGATTGATTTATCTCACAACACTTGTCTACATGATAACAAATTCCTCATCATCCCGTATATGGAATACTATAAATTTCAGATCGATTGATGGTGACTTCTCACATGATGGTCAGTTAGGAGAATCATTAAGAAAAATTCACGATGAAGTTATTTCACATATTTTTTGGGCACACATCTATCACCATTATGGCTCCAACAACACCCAAGACATGCAACAACGGCTACGAACTAATTATGAAGATATATTTCTCGATCATAACCCTCTTTTCAAGAAAAGGATTGTTCCATGTTTTTTCTCTTTTTGTTGAAAAGAGAAGTTTTAAAAATAGGGAAATGATTTTTAGTTGAGGATTTCATTTTCTTTCCCTAAAGATGGGAAACTGCCCAAGAACTCTATTTTGAAAGTGTATAAGTAAATAGTTGGAGGAACTTGAGAGGTTTTCTTCACCCTTTTTTACAGTACAATATCTCTACTTACTTTATGATTACTCTATTCATTCCTATGGTATTGAGTTAGTTAGGAATCATCTAGCACTATGGAGTAAGGGCCCACTTTGTAGTGTAGACATGATCATTCTATTGTTGTAGGTTTTTATTCTAGTTTTGTTTAGTATTTTCTTCAATTACCATTCTTCTAGATATTTGATTTATTTTTCTTGTGGATAAGTCATTCTATTTATTTTGTTAGCATGTGGTTATTTCTTTCTTGTATTCTGATTCATGTAATGTGTTTCCTACAACTTTATTTCTTGTATACAATCAATGTGTGACCTACCAAATAAAGTTGCAATTCCAAGTAGCATATCAATGCACTTAGTTGAATGAATTTGGAAGGATATACTTGAAATGAATTTTACTTCTTCAAGATTAATGTGTGACCCACTGAGTTAGTTCTATAATACCAAGTATTGTGGCAATGCTTTTGGTTGAATGAGCTCAGTAGGATTAAGAATTACTTTTGAGTTAAATTAGATTTCTTAGTTGCTTCATATACTTTCATAAGCATTATAATAGAATAATACTTAAGAAAGAAAACCCCAAAAAATAGTAGTTAGCATTTCATACAATGTAACAATTGAAAAGGCCTAAAATTGCATATACAGTGTAGGTGTTTTGAAATTCTATGACCCCAAGTTGATAATTAAAGTAGGTCCTAGTAAATATTGGACCATTAATCCCAAGTATTGTTGGATACCATCACAAATATGGGTACTTGTTGATATTCACAATGTTTAATTCACATCCCCCACTAGGACAAAAATCCTCTCGATGGAGAAAAAATTGTATTCTATAGATTTTGTGCCTTTGAGGGGAAAAAAAGAGGAAAACCACTTACAACTTGATGGAAAGGCATTCACATCATTGTATAAAATGATGGTGTATGTGCATGAAAACAACGCCAGTTTCCCACCAAGCTAATAAGCCACTACTTGACGTGGTTAAAATTTGAAGCTGTGAAAGATAATACCTATGTAAATCCCATCATGGAGGGGGGTAGAGAGAATAGAGGTAAACATTACATTACATACTAATAGATAAGAATACCAAAGAAGAAGTCATATTTGGCCAAGAATCACAACCACTTCCATGGATAGAGGATACTTATTCCTATTTTGAATAAGAAGAAACATGATGCAATGACGAGTTCAAGAAGGTTCCTATTTTATATCATGACCCATCGCTTCTACTAGTAGCACTAGAATAGAGGAAGAGAAAAGAAGTAGAGATAAGGACACCCTCAAGCCATATAGTAAAAAAAGGATATACATCTACAATAATGGTCACACCCAAACCCATTCTCTATATGCCCTAGATAGTCACCACATAGAAGGTAAATTGGATGAGAGACAATGTCTGATGAGTGATCAGATATTTTATGGAGTTATACATAGATACCCCCGACAAAGAAGCCAAGGAAACACCCGCCACCAAACACAACAAATTGGACTATTGAAGTGTAGGGAATGACCGAGACTTCATAAACCTTAATGGTCAATAGTGCACCCCCCTCCTCTTACTACCATTCCTCTATTGCAATTCAATCCCACATAACAACAAATTATGGTTGAACACATTGAAGATGAGAAAACACCATCTCCCATAGGAAACACAGAGATAGAAATGGACTTGCAGGACACACAACAAGGTTGTAAAACCCAAGGCAATAGAGAGAAACAAGAGGGCCACAACTAGGATGAAGGTCGTGATGAAAGCAAGCATATGAAGGAGGAATTTGATTCCCCAATAGAAGAGAAGTAGACAATAGATGATTGGGGATGAATAAGACCCCATAAAATACCCAACCAATGGGGTCATCTAGCAGACATAACAATGGGAGCAATAAGAGGAACAAAAGAAGAAATAAGAAGAAGGATAACAATAAAAAATATATATATATATATAGTTGGATACACAATAACAATAGTAAGAGAAATGTGAAATAGAACACGAGCACTTGAAACAACAATTGGCATATTATCCACTAGAGGCTGGAACAACCCATGGTACCATCATCCCATCACCCTCCATCATAAAACCACCCTTGGATCAACTAACTTCCATGCAGTTTCTCACCAAGTTAGCAAAGGACATAAACTATAAGTGTGCACTCATGGAGGAGTGTGAAAATAACTTTGAAATCATGTAGTATATTATTTCAAGTGTCCAAGATGGATTTGAAACACCTCATATCACTTGGGTAGAAGCATAGACCCATATAACAATGAGGCAAGTAGTAGACCCAAAAAAACAACAACAATGGGCTAACCACTATCACATATGGACACATTGTCACAACTATATGTGCATGATCACAACCATCCGAAATAAGCCAAATTTTGATAGAGGACACAATTATGGAGCACTTCATTTCTATAAATGAAATTGGGCACTGACTACTATAAGAAAAGAGGGATCTAAAGAACCTAAAATTGGAGAACAAACAACTCCAAATGCTACTTGATGACATAATAAAGGAAGCACGAAGCCAATAGAGAGGGAATATTGTTCTAGAAGACCAAGTTGAGGTAGTACATGATAGGCTCATCCTATATCCACATGTGGCTAACCATCCAAGAGGAATATTATGAAATTGATGAGATAGCATTGCAGTCTCCCCTTTCTGAGATTGTCAAGAAATCATAGTAGGAAGTTGAGTAAATAAAAAAGGGGAAACAAAAGCTTAAGGAGACTTGGGTTATTTAAAGGTCAGTTGAACAAAAACATATGGCTTACATACTTCATAGTCTATATCCTATAACACAGTCAATAGAATAAATGATCCAAGTAGTGCAAAGATATATTGTATGTAACCCAAATTTGGGTGCAAATTGTAAAGAAAAGAGAGAAACCATAAGAAGAGATCTAGGAAATAATCAATTAGTTGTATAAAGAAGAAGAGAAAACAATAGATGAGACAAGAAGCCACATGCAATAAAAGAAGTAGATGAATAATTGGATCAATTATTTCCAACCAACATGCAAATCTAGTCACAATTATGGTTGCTTCGACTGGTGGTGCTTGGACACTATAGTTCCCTACAATAACTACACAATTCAAAAGAAACTGATTGGGAATCAATATAGGAGATGTAGACATAAGCACCTGACCCCAACCAATCCAATGTATACCTAGTGGGTCAAATATCTTTAGAGGAAAATGGACCAAGGAATTGGGTGAATTCCTTGAGTTCAGAAGCAATTTTTTGGAGGTGGTCCCAAAGTTGGTATGCTATTTTTCAAGATATGTGGAAGATGTTGAATCAAGAAAATATGGAAGGGGTTTCCTCAAGGGAAATTCAATAGGTGTGGTAAGGGCTTGTTGGGCCCCTAATTTTGAATTTTGAAGATAGCCATGTTGCAACAACAAGGACAAAGTGGTGCAAACTCAAAAAATAGAACAAAAGAAGAATTGAACCACATAGAGCAGAGGCCATTAGGAGCATTAAGGATCCTCTATGTTGAAGGATCAATATAACTAGAGCAGTGATTAGGATTATGTGTGACCGAAGATGAAGTGAAGAAAATATGAATACACCTAGTTGGATAAAAAGGAGATAACACTGATTTCATCAAGTTGAGAATGAAAGAAGGATAATGGCTCTACATAGTTTTGAATGTACCTTCCCACCCTCGGGCACAAATATATAATGTGAAGGATTAGTCTTGAAAAGGTTGTTAATAGTTAAAGGATTTTGATTGTCAAGTTTTCTAATAATTTATGGATTAATATAACAATCTACTTTATGGAATGTAATATTAGTGGTTGTGGCTTTGAGCCACTCTAGTAAATGTATTGGTTCCTATTGGATATTAATGGAATGAGGCCCATGCTAAAAAAAATTGTTGTCTTTCTTATGTATGGTGATGATGTATTTTACTTTTATTTCTTAAATATGCTAATGAATGAACATTATTTGATCTAATATATTATGTGCACTTAAGTAGGATAATAGTATTGGTTATGATGGTCTGATAGTTCTTTAGTGCATTAAATATGAGTTTTGATATGGTGGTTAATGTTTGGCATGACAACTATGGGAAACCATGCATATTGACATAAGTGTCCATCAAAATAGCCATGGTACATGATCTGTGTACAATATTTAATCTCAACACATTGTTTCGAGTGAAACCTTCCCCATCCTAAGAATTGAATATGCTAATGCTTAGACTACAAAGGACCTCCTTTGTTGGACACTGATATGGACTTGGTCTAATATTGAGACAACATTCCTTGATGATATACTAATTTATTCGAATACGAAGAAGAGCACGAGGACCATTTGATAATGGTTTTACAACTGTTGAGAGAGCACAAGTTGCACACAAAACTCAACAAATGTAAATTTTATCAGAAATAGGATTCAATGTTTGAGTTACATAATCTTGGAAGAAGGAACGTTATTGTATTTGGAAAACATCCAGTCCATAATGAATAGTCTCCTCCAAGAAATGTGATAGATGTAATACAATTATGATATTTTCTAGTTATTGTTGAAGGTTAGTTGAGGGATTTTCTAAAATCGCATATCTCATCACCCTTGTAGAAAAAATAAAACAAGTTTCAATGGTCCCAAAAATGTGAATAAATCTTTCAACAATTGAAAAATATCTTCACTAGTGCACCAATTCTGAAAATTGCAGACCTAGATAAATATTTTGTCATGTGCATGGATGTCTACAAAGAGGGACTTGGTGGAGTACTCGTGCAAGAAACCATGTGGTGTGTTATGATTCATGGAAAATAAAATAACATGACAAAAACTATGGTACTTGTGACTTGAAAATTTCTATTGTAATACGTGCATTGAAGACGCGGTGACACTACTTGATGGGAAAAAGATTCATGCTAATGGCAGATCATAATGACTTGAAGTATTTCTTCAAGAAATCCAACTTGAATGCTAAGCAAGCAATATAGTTGGAATTTCTCCACAATTTTGAATTTGAAATCAAACACATAAAATGCCCGAAGAAAAACAGGGTTGTAGAAGCACTTAATAGAAAAGTGCATGTTGTAGTTGTCAAAATTTACAAATATAATTTAAAGAAAAAAATGATTAAGTCCCTTGTCGAAGATGAGAATTATATCCTAGTGAGAGATGGAATACAACAAGAGAAATTATAGAAGAAGTTGTTGATTAAGGTTGGTTTTCATTGATGTCAACCCTTGAAGAAAGCCCTGTAGCACAAAGATTGGGTAATGGACCCAAGATTGTTTGATGTAAATATGACTCGATATTGTCTTTTCATGTAATTAGAAATGGATGAACTCCAAAGTGGTCCCCTTATGGTGAAAGCCCTCACAGGAAGA
The DNA here is from genome assembly GCA_010110895.2 of Picea sitchensis. Lineage (NCBI taxonomy): Eukaryota > Viridiplantae > Streptophyta > Pinopsida > Pinales > Pinaceae > Picea > Picea sitchensis. The sequence continues at coordinate 465 of SNQJ01S0046678.1, read as the reverse complement.
TGCTTTGCGGATTGACTTATCCTAGAAGTATGGTTAGAGAACCCATGCTTATTTTTGGAATAATGAGATGAACGCCAATGAATTTTTCAGTGAAACTATCCTAGATGGATAGTTCTTGTCATTCCATTTCTGGTGGTATGTGGAACATCACATAAATCCTCACGGTTAGAGAGTTGTGGCCATGAGAAGGTGGAGAACCCAGGTTTGGGTAATGGACCCAAGTTTGTTTGATGGATAACGACATGAGTTTTGATATATTTTCAAGTAATACTATTCTATATGGATATTACATGTCATTCCATTTATGGTGGTATGTGGAACGTCACATAAATCCTCACGGTTTGAGAGTTATGGCGTTACGAAGTTGGAGGACCCTCATATGTCATCTAGAAGCCCCAAAAGGTCAAAGTAGTCAAAGTGGTTTAAGAGATTTTAAAAGGTAAATAATAAAGTGAAGTGATGAGT